>BQNB010040717.1:0-47222 GCA_026074375.1 Tanacetum coccineum
CCACATTAGAAGGGCCCCATCTTTATCATTGGGACTTACAAGACTTTTGGTGTCAAAGAAATTTAAATAGTCAACGTCAGTTGACACTTTTTTATTTTTACAAAAGTTTTTATCACACACTTGCATTTTAAAAGGAAAAACAGTTTCATAAAATCTCACATCCCTAAAAAATAAAACAGTTTTAGTATCAAGACTATACAACTTATAAGCCTGTTTCATAGTTGAAAAACCAATGAGAACATATTTCTCAGACCTGACACCAAACTTATCACTGTTATTCAACACAGTTGAATAACATAGACACCAAAAATCCCTTAAATGAGAGAGACTAGGTTCCTTACCATAAACTAATCTAAAAGGGGATGCACCAGACAAGACAGAGGAGGGCAACCTATTAACCAAATAAGTAGCAGTTAAGACACATTCAAGCCACATACTAAGAAGAATCTCCCCCTCAAACATAAGACTCCTAGCAACATTTAAGAGGTGTCTATGTTTCCTCTCAGCAATACCATTTTGCTGAGGGGTATAAGAACAAGAGGTCTGATGAATAATACTAGAATTAATAAACAAATTAAGCATATTGGAATTAACAAACCCAGTTCCATTATCAGACCTGACAACCTTAACTTTTATACCAAATTGAGTGTCAATCATTTTTAAAAAACTATCAATACATTCAAAAACATCAATTTTAGATTTTTAAAGATAAACCCAGACAGCCCTGCTATAATCATCCACAGAAATGAGAAAATACTTGTACCCATCCCTACTAACCACTCTGTAGGGACCCCATACATCAAGGTGAATCAAATCACCCAAACCAGTAGACTTGTGATCACTCAGAGAAAACGACTCTCTGGTCTGGTTAGCCTTATGATAGATGTCACAAGCAGAACTGTGATCAACAATTTTAAACCCAATTTTATCTCCTATGACAGACAAGACTTGGTCAGCAGGATGACCAAGCCTACAATGTCACAAATCTTTAGACACATGACTAACAAACCTTGAATGACACATACCAACATTAGACTTACCATTATCACCACAATCAAACATATATAGACCAGCAGATTCACTACCAGTCCCTAAAATTTTGCCTAATTTCAAATCCTGAATGTAACACTTAGATTCATCAAAACCAACAAAATACTTACTATCTTTTATCATTTTATTAATAGATAACAGGCTGATATTATACTCAGGAACAACCAAAACATCAAACAAAACCACATTATCAGTAAGCCTAAGACTTCCTATAGTAGTAATTTTAGCCATAGTCCCATTAGGAT
This sequence comes from Tanacetum coccineum, assembly GCA_026074375.1. Lineage (NCBI taxonomy): Eukaryota > Viridiplantae > Streptophyta > Magnoliopsida > Asterales > Asteraceae > Tanacetum > Tanacetum coccineum. Next base: position 1,296 of record BQNB010040717.1, read on the forward strand.
GCCCAACAATCAATTTTAAACTAGAAAGATCAACAACATTAATATATTATTAGTTGAAACAGTCATATGCTAATTTGCACTAGAATCAATAATCTATCCAAGAGTAACATTATACATGTAAGCATTAGTTTTAGCACAAAAGAACTTCTCAAAATGCAAATTGAAATAGGTATTACTATTGAAGAAACTAGGTCTTATACCTGGCATATTGCCAGAAACATTAGCAGCAGGTTTCTTATTGATTAGGCTCAAAAGTTTCATCATTTGATCATTTGTAAAACTACCAGGCATAGAACCAGAAGAAGTAAATGTAGTTTGAGAAACATCAACATTACCATTAAATTTTTTCATAGAACCAGATTGCTTAGACAAGTTAGGGTTCCTTTTAAACCCAACATGATACCCATTCATCTCATAACATCTGTTTATAGTATGACCAATCAGATCACAATGTTTACATACGAAATTAGGATTAGGACCTCTGTTATTGTTGATATTAGAACTAACTCTCCTATTAGATTTATTATTGTTATTATTGGTCCTAACAACAAAAGTAGTAGGAGAATTTTTCACAGACAATTTACCAGGTGAAAGCCTCCTATGGGACTCTTCCCTGGACACTATTGCAAAGGCATCCTTTACTTCAGGTAAAGGTTCCCTTGCAAGTAAATTACTCCTAACAGGTTGATAAACATCATTAAGCCCCATAAGAAACTGCATAAGCCTAACCAATTGGTTGTGTTTAAGCCATCTCTCATGAGCACCACAAGTACAAGCAGGCAACAAAGTGAGAATATCAAATTCTCTCCACAAAAAATTCAAAGTATGATAATATTTAGGCATAGACAAATCACCTTGTTTCAATTCATTAATCTTATGCACTAAATTAAATATAACAGACCCATCTATTTTATCATAAGTTTCATCTAATTCAGACCAAACTTTAGAAGCCATTTCAGAGTAAACTTGGCCCAAATACAATTCTTGAGACAAAGAACCAAGAATCCAAGCAAGAACAACAACATTACATCTTTCCCATTGCTGGGATAAAACAGGACTAGTAACTATTCTAACACAAGTACATCCATAAAACCCAATTTATTTTTACCCTTAAGAGCAATTTTCATAGCAGTAGACCACATTTTATAATTATCAGATACAGTCAATTTAAAACTAACAATAGGCACATTAGAGTGATCAGCAGGTTGCAAATACAAAGGATTACCAGCATTGTCACACCCTGCCAAGGCGGAAACACAAGGCGTAACATCATGGATATCATCACAACACAATAATGTCAACAATAGAGAATCACTACATGCATAACTAATATAAGAGACACGATGTGTCATGATAATACCGAAAATAAAAGAACGGCATCTTCTATTAATGAAAACAAGGTCTCATCAATACAAAGACAATGTCTCACAAACCTAATAAAAACATTCAAGAATTCATGCAACAAAATACGAAACGAAATCAACCAGGAACTTCTAATGCAGCCTAATGGTCTCTCTAGCCACTTTTATTTACTTCAACACCATCATAATGCTCACCTGAAAATGATGCTTAAAACGTTAACACAATGGTTGGTAAGAGTCATAGGTTTTACGACACAAATACAAGATTTAAATCAATTACTGTGATTATAAAAAAAACAAAACATGGCAGGACAATTAAGCTGGCTATTATACATGCTAGCATTCATGCAACTAAGAATCTTAATTTGGGACGGAACGTGTCCCCCGATCCAATACAACAAAAATAGTCATGGAGAGGAATGAAATCCCTAAATCCTAGACTTTTGGTACCGTATCCGCACACAAATAGGTTCATACCCACACCAAGTAGGTAAAACCTCTTACCCACAAAGTAGGCGAAAACCAATGCAACATCATACAACATGCAGCACATAACATATAATAGCTACTTAAATGTCCATGAGTAACTTGAACCATATAATCACAGAATCAAAACATTTTGAAACATAATTTTGCATCACTTCCATCCCAAGAAAACATAGTAAAATAGGACTATGAAACTTCCCTGGATACTCAAACGCAACTTTTAAATCTCTACACGCAACTATACAAATAAATAAACATGGTTACACGCGACCAAGCTAAAAGCTCTAGTCCATGTAACACACATATGATGGATGTATAAGGGTTTAGTTAACCATCATGGGTCACTCCGACACCATGCCCAACCTTAACCATCTTACTAACACTTTACACTAGCTACTTACAATTAACTTAGAATTGCAGAATTTTAGTGTCTCTTTACGTACCCAAAACCCATACTTAATGATCTTCATAAATTATACCAAAAATCACCCATGTTTATTTATGAGTATATTAACTGCTTGTGATTCTAAAGTATTACTTACATGTGTAACTACCTCAAATAAAATCAAATTTCAAAACTGTCCTAATTAGGATCTGATTGCACACCAAAATATATCACTCAAACTACCATACTTAAACATGCTTTCAGAGGCTAATTTTTACAGGATTATCCATAGACATATGGAACTTAACTATTGTAGAAGGGCTAAGCTTAATTCCACTATTAAGTATAGGTTTTACCCTCACAAACATGACCTAAACCTGACCCGTATTTACTGATCTAACAACTTTTAGTGTAACCAACATTTGAATGACTTCCCGACCTTAAAAACTTTCGAGGCCGGATTTTCTAGACATGGAAACTAGACTCGCAGAACTTATTAATAAATTAAGATTTTATCAAGAAATCCTCGTTACCAATCATGAGATAACATGCGAACAAGAGATAACTCAAAAATATTCTGCCTCAAAACCCAAAATTCAATTTTTATCGCGTTCTAAACTCTAACCGAATACATTAATATGATTCTAATTAAACCCTAAACAATTCTAATTAAGTTTAACATCATTAATTTACAGATTTTATGAAACTCTAATTTATCTATCACTTTATTGTTACATGAATTAAAAAAGAAAATTAAACAACTAGGGTTTAAAAGCATACCTTAATTCTTGATTCTTGAAACCTTAAATCACCAAATTGATCTTGAATAAAAAAAATCTTTTTTTCCTTCTTCTTTTGGGTTCGTTCGGTTTTAAAAATAATAGGGGTGAGGGGTTTGTATTTATAGTGAAGGAAAAGAGATTTAGATAATTACCAAATTAGACGCCCACTTTTACTAAAATTAGTTTTTCTTTTTTTTTTCTCTTAAACCGGCCGAACAATCTTATTATTTTATTTTTTATTTTATTTTATTTATTTATTATTTACACAAAAACCCTTTAATTTTGTTATTATTATAAAACATTTATTTATTTAGACATCCTTCTAAATAAAACTAGTTTTAAATACCTAAAAATAAATTCACTTCATACTTTATTTTTCTGACTTAATAATACTAGAATCTACTAACTAAATTTCTATTCTCGCGAATTCCTATCATCCAAATACGTATACATATACATATAAATACGTACACACATAAAATTTTACCATCATTTTCATTGTCACTAAAATGTGAACATAAAGAAATATCCATAGCAACCATAACTTTAATCACCATGAATGATCTAACAGTCTGCAATGGATTTGTAACCGAACTCGCATAAATCGCACAATAAACACATAAATTACTAATAAAACACAGCAAAACATAATGAAACTCAAATCAATACTAACGGTTGACTAACCTGCTCAAGTATACAGCACAGTTGTCCACAGATATCGAATCTCCCACCCCCCCTTAGCCCCCTCCTTAGGGAAATCTCGTCCAGAATATTTAAACTAATAGGTTCATGCAGACATCCATCAGGATCAACAAACACCTCATAAAATACTTAGGGGGGGGGCTTTTGCATCGGGAAGGCAATGATCCGTCCTGACGACGCTCCCTTGGTGAACTAAGGGGCGGCCTGAGTGACATCGGCTTTGTCATCTCTACGATCCGGTGATGGGATCGGATGAACGAGCTACGTCGGTGGGTGATGCAAGAAAAACACAAACCATGGATGACGGGCCCACCGAGTGCAATGTATCAATCTTCAGTAGTATTGAGCTCGATATATATCTATGGGGGGGGGGGGGTGGGGCTGATGGAACAACATAACAAATCACGCTAATGAATAAATAATAAACTGACTAAAATTAACGATCCTCTGTTATGAGATCTCTCTATTACTTTATCTACACTTGTAGACAAGGGGTCCCGACATCAGATGCGAAAGCTAGATGAAACTAACTCTACTATTCAAAATCGTGATGCAACAATCTACATGTCACATGAGAGTACAAACCATTGTGAAAGCGACGACCGTTGAGCGAGTTTATATGTCTTCTTGTCGAAGAGTGCAATGTACTGAACGGCAACACCACTTTAGTTAAGCTCTCGGTGTAGCAACTGCATATTCTATTACCCACGCACAAGGAGGGCGCATACGTCTGACAACCTGCTCTGCTTATAGGACGCGATTAGTAAACCGAGAGTCTTCTTCTTCTGATCAGTATAGAGCTCGATTCAAGCGGCGGTGATAGCTAATAACTACTGTGCTTATGACTGATCTGTTAATGCAAGAGCGGGCTCTGTACTAACGCCATAGAGGTTATTCGATTGAGAACACGAATATTTGAAGTGATTTCAGTTGCAGTCTCTCATAGGTTGCACTACAGCAGCCGCCCGCGACAGTGCATTCTAGTGGTACTAGTGTCAATAATAGTCAATATCATATATTAAAATCATTATGTTACTATGACCCAACTTTATTTAGTACATCATCTCGAGAATAGCTTGCTGCTACAGCGTATTTGTATGATTCATCCACATGTGGCTATCGTTAGATAATTTTATATAAACTGCCTCTATATGGATGACTACTAGACATTCGCTTGTACGAGTATCCAATGGACTTAAACATATCAAGAAAAACCAATATTAGCTACGATTCTACGCCAGACTCTATAACTCAGACTAATCGATATAATCTCTACAGGTCATCGATCGAGAACAAAGAGTTGTGTCTGTTGTACATACCTTAATTTTCTTCTAAATGTTCCATGCATGATTGTCATCCGTCCTAATACTACTATCAAATAGAAACACATTCAAAATATACTACTTTATATTATCTGAATCTTATCCTATATATCATGTATGGGTGGGGGGGTGGGGGGTATTGAGAGGAGTAAGTGCAGAGAAGAATAAGGTAGTGAGGAGTTGAATGATGTAAGTTGAGGTATGAGGTGGAAAACTAGTTTTATGAGAGCGAGAGGGGATGTCTAGCTATTAGATGACTAAACTAATATTGTTATATAATAATTCCCTTAACCTAAATTTTAAAGTGTTTTTTGTATAAATCAAACTATATTATAAAATATTAAATATAAATTTTACAAAAGATCCCTAAATTAAATGAATTCTCAAAGAATGAGATCACAAGAATGCTATATACGCCTTGTAGCCTCGGGTATCCAGACGAAAACAGCACCACAAACCCGAAAAACAGACGTCTAATTTTCATTTCGTGCAAAAATGTCCGATACATCGTTTCCCATAGACTTTGTAGAGACTAATTTCATTACTAACATCTCTTTCCTTCACTCAGCAAAAACAACCGCTACACCCCTATATTTTTTAAAACACGAACAACAAGCCAGAGAGAAGAAGGAAAACAAGATTTTTTTATCAAGATGACAATTTCATCCGAGTGATCTTAAGTGCACCTTTTCATCACCATCACAGAAGTCTCCACTCAGTAATACTACGAGTATGCTACTTGCTCACAACCTAGCGATACTTTGCTCATCTCATAGCTCTCTATTGGACATATATCTACTCAGCCGTAATTCATCGAGTATACAATAAACGTTGCTCTTCTGTCGCGATTTAGCTCATCTCATGCATTACTCTCATACAAATCTGAGACCTAACCACAAACTACTATTATGATGGTCTCAACAACTTTAATTATCAGCCATTACGATATTGAATGCAGTGTCAGAATCTAACTCCACAAATTCACTGTTATTATCGGTTCTCCAGATGTCTTCAAATAGGATGCTTAGGACATAAACATTTAGCGATAGTGCACTCTCTCAAACGAGATGGCTATTCATGATGAGTACATACTTGTTCTGCAGACGTTATTGCATCATGATCTAGAGTACACTTGAAGATTGATATTCTGGATAAATCTTACTCGTACGTATATAAAGTGTAGAAGGTTACGTATCCGTACATAGTGAGGCTCACATCAAAAAAACCTATCTCGAAAAAGTACTTTAATGGCATCGGCGATGAAAGCTCCCTGCAATATTGTCTCGGCTTACAACTAGTAACAGTTGCACTCAGAATCAGGTAAACTACGGCGTAAGACTTTAATTGTCATGTTCCTATAGAGAGGATGATTGAGGATGAATAACGTGCTGCTAGTATCTTAGAAGCACAATAAGTGCTAATACTAAGTCGCTCTAGACCTCTAAGCTAACAGGTGATGCTTAAGCTCATCAACATCTTGTTCTATGGCGATCACGATAGCTACACTCTTAACAACTCACAGCCTCTGAACGGATGCTAGAGGTGATCTAAATTATTGAGCTACAGCTTAGTAGCTGACATACCTCTTTGGCTGTGCTATATCGTAGATAAACTATCTAACAATATAGTGATAAATCTATGGCACAAATTAACCCCATTATAAAATGATATCTACGAGACACAGTTTTAGACTAGTTTCGCGATATAGTTTGAGGATAGTTGTACGAGCGCCATGAAACATACATACCTTGACGAGAAACACAAGGTCATGCTAATTACGCCAACATCGTACATACTTCACTACATTTATCTTGGCAACACTGTAAATTTAAAATGATACATACAGATTAAATGTATATACTGGTCGACTATTCTCTACGCGTCGGTTATAATCTCTAGTGTCAGAGTAATCACATAAGTAACTCCCGAAGAGTATTATGGATACGTATGGATGTATGAAGAATATAGAAGCCATTATTGGTTCTCAAGGAGATAGCGAAGTTTTTAGATGAATTTCTTGTCCTTAAATATTCAAGGTCTTGGTAACAAGGCTAAAAAAGGGTGGATCCAGGAGTTGAATACCAAACATAGAGTTAATTTTGTAGCTTTACAAGAAACTAAGATGGAAAAAATGGATCTCTTTTCTATCAAGGCATTGTGGGGAAATTTATCTTTTGACTATGCTTTTAGTCCCTCTATTGGTTACTCAGGGGGTATTCTTTGCGTTTGGGATCCTAGATTATTTGTTAAAGATAATTCTACAGTTTCAGATTCCTTTTTGGCGATCTCAGGTACTTGGATCCCTTCATCTACCAAACTTCTTGTTATATCTGTCTATGCTCCACAGGATCTTACCGAAAGAAGGATGTTATGGGACTTTATTCATCATTTGATAGATTCTTGGGATGGAGAATGTGTCCTCTTAGGTGATTTTAATGAAGTTCGATTTGAGCACGAAAGGCGTGGTTCTTTGTTTAATTCTCATGGCGCCAATTCCTTTAATAATTTCATCACTAGGACGGGCTTGATTGATCTTCCTTTAGAAGGCTACTCATTTACTTGGGCTCATAAATCTGCTTCCAAGATGAGTAAATTGGATAGATTTCTTATTTCTGAAGGTTTATTGGCTCTATTTCCTTCCATTTCAGCTTTATGTCTCGATAAGCATCTTTCAGATCACCGGCCTATCCTTCTTCGTGAATTGAATGTTGATTATGGTCCTACGCCGTTTCGGTTTTTCCATTCTTGGTCTTCCAGGAAAGGTTTTGACAAGATGGTTGAAGATTCGTGGAAGAATTCTGTTTGTATGGAATCGAATAGTATCATAAAGTTAAAGAAAAAATTGCAGTCTCTTAAGTCTTCAATTAAACATTGGCTTGCTGAAGATAATCAAAATTCGAATGAGCATAAACGCAATATTCAGAATCGTCTTATTATTTTGGATAAGATTTTTGACCAATGAAGCTGTAACGATGATCTGATTCATGAAAGGTCGAATTTGTTGAAGGAGTTGCAGGATTTTAACAAGTCTTCTTCGCTAGATATGGCTCAAAAGGCCAAAATTCGATGGGCTATAGAGGGGGATGAAAATTCCAAGTTTTTTCATGGAATTATTAATAAGAAACGTTCTCAGTTGGCTATTCATGGAGTTTTAGCAGATGGTGATTGGATTGTGGAACCTTCTCTGGTGAAAAATGAATTTCTCAAGCACTTTGCTACTCGCTTTGCTGCCCCGAGTTCAAGTAGTATCACTTTTGACTATCAATTTCCTAATCGGTTAACCCCTGATCAAATCGAGGATCTTGGACGAAATGTCTCTTATGAGGAGATAAAAAGAGCGGTTTGGGATTGTGGAATAAGCGAATCTTCTGGCCCTGACGGTTTCACTTTCGAATTATATCGTAAATACTGGAGTTTAATTGACCATGATGTCGTGGCTGCTGTTACTTCCTTCTTTTCTACAGGTTCATTTCCTCCTGGATGTAACTCTTCGTTTATTACTTTGATTCCCAAATCGCAGGAAGCTAAAATGGTTAAAGATTTTCGTCCTATAAGTTTGATTGGAAGTATGTATAAAATTATCACTAAAGTTTTAGCTAATCGTTTGAGCCTCGTTATATCGGAGCTTGTAAGTGATGTTCAATCGGCCTTTGTTTCTAATCGACATATTCTTGACGGCCCATTTATCCTTAATGAGCTATTATCCTGGTGTAAGCACAAGAAGTCCAAAGCCTTGATCTTTAAGATAGATTTTGAAAAAGCTTTTGATTCGGTGAGATGGGATTACTTAGATGTGGTTCTAGCTAATTTTGGTTTTGGCCTCAAATGGCGTAGTTGGATTCAAGGATGTCTTAAATCTGCTATGGGATCTATTCTTGTCAATGGTAGTCCGACCTCGGAGTTCAAATTTTCTAAAGGATTGAAACAGGGGGATCCTCTATCTCCCTTTCTTTTTATTCTGATCATGGAAAGCTTGCATCTATCCTTTAATAACGTGGTGAATGCTGGGCTTTACAATGGTATTCAGATTGATGAATCTCTTAACTTATCCCACTTGTTCTATGCTGATGATGTTATTTTTGTTGGTAAATGGAATTCATCAAATTTATCAACAATTGTTAACGTTCTTAAGTGGTTTTATTTAGCTTCGGGTCTCAAGATCAATCTTAATAAAAGTAAGCTTATGGGTATTGGTATTTCTCATGATGTGGTAGCTTTAGCAGCTAAGTCTATTGGTTGTTCAATTCTCCATACTCCTTTTAACTATCTTGGAGTAAAGGTGGGTGGTATTATGTCGAGACTTAGCTCTTGGGATGACGCCATTGCAAAATTATCCGCTAGACTTTCTAAATGGAAGCTCAATTCCATCTCGATTGGTGGTCGTCTTACTCTCATCAAATCTGTTTTGAGCTCTTTACCGTTATATTACATGTCCTCCTTTAAGGTTCCTAAAGGCATTCTTAGTAAAATGGGATCTATTCGTAGGAATTTTTTCAATGGTGTGGAAAATGCGAAGAAGAAGATGTCATTGATTGGCTGGAATAAAATTTTAGCTTCTATGAAAAAATTGAGGTCTTGGCGTCTCTAGTTTTTTTGCTTATAACTGCGCCCTTCTTTTCAAATGGATTTGGCGGTTTCTTGCTAATGTTGCTTCTCTTTGGTCTCGATTTATTTCAGCTAACTATGGTATTCGTGGAGCTCTTGACAACTCTTCTTCCTATTCAAGAAGATCTCCTTGGCTCGAAATTGTTCATGAAGTCAGAAAGCTTGCCTCTAAGGGCATTGATCTTCTTTCGCTTGTCAAAAAGAAAGTTGGGAATGGTGATGCTACTTCCTTTTGGAACGATGTGTGGCTTGGTGATTTTCCCCTAAAGCAAACGTATCCGAGGCTCTATTTCCTAGAATTAGACAAACATGTTAGTGTGGTTTCAAAGTTGAGAGCTAATTCTCTTATTAGTTCTTTTCGGCGGTCTCCTCAAAGTGGTATTGAAGAAGAGCAACTTCTTCTCCTTATCTCTAATACTTCTTCTGTTATTCTTCCTAATATTAGTGATAGATGGTCTTGGCTGTTAGATCCTTCGGGCGACTTCTCGGTAAAATCGACACGTGAATTTATTGATGATTCCATGCTTCCGAAGACGGATGTTCCTACAAGATGGGTCAAATCTATTCCCATTAAGATTAATATTTTTGCTTGGAGAGTTTCTTTGGATAAGCTGCCCACTCGGTTGAATCTTTCTCTTCGAGGCCTTGACATCCCGTCTATTATTTGCCCTCTTTGTAGTATTGCTGTGGAATCAACTTCGCACCTCCTTTTCTCTTGCCAATTGGCTCGTCAGTTAATGATTAAGGTTGTTCATTGGTGGGAATTAGAGTATCAAGACTTTCACTCATATGAGGATTGGCTTCTTTGGTTCAAAAATCTCAGAGTTTCCAAGCGGCTCAAGGATGTGTTTGAAGGCGTTTGTTACATTTCTTGGTGGGTTATTTGGAAGTTTCGCAATCAAGTTTTATTTAGGATCAACTTCCCTCGTTTAGATCTCATTTTTGACGATATTGTTCGCTTGTCTTTTCATTGGTGCTCTAGTCGTTGTAGCTCAAATTTTGATTGGAACACTTGGATGAAAAATCATAGTTCCATTATTTTGTAATCTTTTCCTAGCTCCTTGCTAGTTTTTATATAAAATGTCGTTCAAAAAAAATTTAACTTAAAGATATACATATCCATATGTAATGACCAAACTTGTCACAATGGTTTCCATGCTAAACAATATATAATCATTTACAAAAATTCAACTTTGGTGGAATACCTTTTCATTTCTAGCCAATCAATTACTAATAGTAGGGTTAAACGATCGGGGTTTCTCCTCTCGTAGGGTTAAGTAGTAGGGGTTTTACAGCAGGTCTGACTGCTTTGAAAGTCGCCTCGGGCAAAGTAATAAAACACGAGAAATCATGCATTGAAAATCAACACGTGTTTATTCCCTTTGCGTTTGATACCTTTGGTTTTCTTGCACCTGAGGCGGTGGAGCTACTCAGTCGAGTTCAACGGGTTATGCACAGCAATGTTATGACACCTAGATCCACGGATGTGGTTTTTAAACGTATTGGCTTTGCAATCTAAAAAGAGCTAGCGACGCAGCTTGTTGCCCGCTTGCCTTTCACCACTATGTAAATCCATGTATTTTAATTAAATTGGTCAAATTGACGTGTTATTAAAACAAAAACAAATTTTTTTTTACTAATCCAATGTGTTAATTTGGACCATTAGTGGATTAACGAATTATTATTTGTTCCAAAAAGAAGTAGTAATTCTTTGATTGATCAAGACCTCCAACAAGGATCTTGTATATGTCGGCATGTTACATGACCAAGATTCAAATTACTTGTAACAAGTATTTTTTTTACATGTGTTACGATGCAGGCGCGGTGTTAATCTAAAGATTGTTGTGTAATCGTAAGTAACGGCAGTGACAAATTTTACATATTTTTTAGACTGTTCGGCAACACAAGAAAGCCAAAAAGACATTTATGTAATTTTATGTTACACGGACAGGATTTAACGCTCGGACTGTTTCTGCAATGACATCTAAATGACTTGGCTTTTTTGCAATTTTTCAAAGATTTTTGTTGCAACCCAGTTACAACCACATGGGCTAGTTTTGCCTCATGTCTTCTAACTTTACTATTAAGTGAATCTTTTACTTAGTAAAGAAAAACGTCAAGTGAGATATTCGTATTTCAAAAAAATCAAATCATACTATAATAGGTATTATTATATTATTATTATATTTTTTTTAAATATTTGTTTAATCAAAAAACCTAAATACTTCCTTATATAGCAAAAAAGATGGTAAAATTGTTTTTTTAGAAAAACATGTACAAAAAGTGAGTAAAAAATTATATGTGTCAAAAATATAAAAAAAAATAGAAACTTAAAAAGAGGAGTAAATCTACAATTGTATAAGGGTCAAAACCAAAAATAAAATATGATTACGAGTATATATCCTTCCCAAGTTTTATTACGCTTATTTGCAAAACTTTTTCCCAAATTTCGAGTATAATAACGACAACCAAATTCCGAATCCGGCCACTCCACCACCTCTGTCACTAAAACACATGAGAATAAAAGGCATATTTCATGTGAGTTTCTCTATCATAATTTATTTTGTAGATAAACCCTAATTTTTTTTTTTTTAATTATTGTTTGGTATGATATAATTAGTTGTTTTTAATTAATTATTGCTTAGTATGTTGTTTATGTGTTTAAGTTCTAATTACTGGTTTTGTTCAAGATATTAATTCGATGTTTTTAAGAATAACGCAGTATATATTGGTTTTACTTTTTTGCAATTTTGATGCGTCCTTTTAGACAATCAAAAGAGTTTATAAAGCATCACATACCATTTGGTGCTATTACAGGTACATGTTTAAGGTTATTGTTTCTATCTTTTATCTCATAAGCTGCAAAGATATGCAGTTTATTAGATTGTTCATTGCTTAGGGTGTAAAATAAATTTGATAAACAGATTTGCTATATTTGACTGTTTGGAAAAGACCATGATTTTCTATCCAGGTAATATAGCTTGAATTTTGTTTTCTATGAAGGTTTACTATCCATAAATTGGTGGCAAATAAGTGAGTCAGCTTGGCTGGGTAATGGCTAAAAAAGGTTTTGGGGTCAAAGTGGCCATTTATTTTGGTATTTGGTCATCATTCATGGTCTTTTTTTGTTAACTTTTATTGTTAATAAATCTTTAAGTGCGAGTACAAAAACTGACAGAATCATATAAATGTAGTTTTCTTGACTAAAATGATTTAGATCTTCTGTATATTGTAACTTGTGTACACTTTTGGGCGACTTTCGACCAATTTAACCCGTTGATTCAGCTAAAGTTATCATTAATACGCATAAAGATCAAGTATAATCCAAATTAACCCATTTACTTATAAATGGTTTGAAATTGGCACCCCGTATTTCATAGCGATTCATAATTTACTTGAGTGAATGAAAAAAGTAACAATGTTATTTCTACAATAGCTACAATAGTTTTTAAAGGATGGTCTCTCTATACTCCATGATCCAAATTCATATGGATTTGCGATTATACTCCTCACGGTTCATGTGAAGGCTCGAACATTTCCTCTGTCAAAGAAGCATGTTTGTTTCTCAGAAATTTGCTTTCTAAATGTCTAATAGTGGTTGAATAAAAACCGAACGACAACATTAACATCTTAACCTACTATGTAGGATTTTTCCTTCTAATTGCTTAAACATTTAGGATCCTCCGAAGATACTACATATGCTACTACATTGAATTTCATTCGGATAAGACAGAATATGAGCTGTTATGGAAGGTTCATGCCTCACATATGCCTTTTCTCCAGTGGTTAGTGTCTGTTGCTTTTTTGCTATCTATTTGGTTTGTCTGGCTTTATTTTTGTAACATTTCGTATTTTCAGGTCATTTTACAACGTCATATATTTCACTATTTATTTCTATTCTCGTACGCGTTTACTTTTAATTCTTATCATATAGTTAAATCGCGTAAGCTAAAAAAAATTTGCATTCAACGTAAACGGGCACCAAACAAATTAAAGTTTACGTCAAGCAAGCAATATATTCTTTTTACGAAAGTATTAATTAACTTTGTATATTTGATTTTTATTGGTTACGTGAAACGTTTACGTTTCGCAAGTAAATACATTTAGGCATACCTGGAAGCACCAAAGCTTTTTTACACTTCAACAAATACCCATTTTTATACTCAATACTCAAAGTTTTATAAAACTTCACTCATTTAACTCACTCTTGCCGATTTCACATAAGGAATACAATTTTAGAATTCAAAGTTACAAACAAGCTCATGTATACTCTTCCACACTTAAACTAAACTAGCTATATACAATATATACTAGTATTCATTCATAAAATATCAAGGAACATATTTATGTCCTTCTCCCCTAATTTCGGCAACCAAGGGGACAAGAAGCACACCAACATCTAGCCCCCAAATATTTCCTAGTACTCCTAACTATCTTGACCAACATTCTTCCTTAAACTCCTCCAATAGTATTCAAACCTTGACTTCCTAAATAGAAACTAGGACTTTCATGAAGTACATAAAGAGATACATACTAGTTTACACATACACTTCACTAGAAACTTAACCACATCTCTCTTGTTCTCCCTCTCTAGCTCACGGCTAGAATTCACCACAAGAAATAATTCATAAAACTTTTTTTTTTGCAACCATACAAGTTATCTAAGGTGTTGGTTATATATATTGGAAGCTTTGGTATATTTTTGTCAAGGTTTAAACAAGAAGCTTAGGGTTTCGATTTGGGTTTAGTTTCATTTGGAGTTTTGATCTTGTTTTCTTCATCATCTTGCTCTCCTAAGGTAATCTAAACTCTAAGCTTTTCATTTCTACATTCACTAGTTTACATACTTGTTGTTTCGTTTATCACCACCTAGCTTTTATTTTCATGTGTTATAAAATGAAATGGATATATTATCATAAGGACATAAATATTGGACGATCATTTTGGACATGACCAGGAGGACTCTAAGTATGTAAAACAACATGTTACAAGGTTACCTAGAAGGTTTGTACAAAAATAAACAAGTTATAAATTTATAAAACACATTTTATAAATTATAAAACCTAAGGGGCTGATTTTGAAAGCTTTCAGTTAAGATCGAATTTTTATACATTCAGCCATGTTTTGTTATATGATAGTACTTTTCACAAGGATCGTAAACATATTAAGAATGCTAAAAAACGGATGTTATAAAAGAGGTTTAAGATACGGGTGACGATGTTGTTATATAATAGTACATTTCACAAGGATTGTAAGCATATAAAGAACATGAAAAACCGAGTTATAACGAAGAAGTTATGCTAGTTACGAGATTAGGATAATTAAATGACTAAAAGTGTTTTTATAAAACTTATTTTGAATTACTGATTTCGACACAGCCATTTATAATAACAATGGATGTTTTATAAACATAGTTCACCTCGTCACGAATCCGTGCATATAAAGAACGCTAAAAACGGAGTTAAAACGAGTAAGATACGACGTTTCAAAGATTCGACATTATATATACAAAAGCTGTGAAACTGTGTACGTTTCAGCAGCCGCTGAAGCTCACTTTCGAGGGCCTTCGGGTCTGATTGAGCCGAAGTGTAAAACTACAAAGTTGTTCGGAACGACATTTTACATAAACCTGCCGATTTTCATAATTTTCGGATGTATAGTTTGTAAACTAGACACTTTTCCTGACATGAATAGTGTTGGTTCGTTTTTAATAAAAAATTTGCGAAACATTTTAGAATCACTTATATAATATTTATTCGTGTTTTTAACTTTATAAATATTATTTTGCAAGACGATTAAACTACTTATACGACAACATTATACGAATAATAAAAACGTTAAATCAAGTATTTTTAACAAAATAAATAAATTATTGGACAAGTATACTATTTTTGCAAATACGAATACATGGACATTTATTTTTCAAGATACAAATTTATAGTGTTTAATTTTATAAATTAAACAAAGAGTTTTAGGTGGTGATCAAACGCTATAACTTGTGATGCCGCATTATATTAAATGCATTATACTCATACAACCTATATTCAATTAGGTTGCATTCGGACTTGTCCATGACGTTTTCACTTATTTAATATTCACTATCCGTTCATTCACTTGAGGTGAGTTCATAGCCCATTTTCCATCTACGTGTTTTACAAACTCTACGGGGTGAAATTACATGCTTGCTTTACTACGAACACAAGTGTTTTAAATTGTATGCTATCCAGATTATTGCCTAAGTTACCGCATTGCCATCTAAGTCCCTACCAAATCATGAACCGTTAATTGCTAATGTAGTGAGCGCAAGTGTTGTGGATAGATCTATCGGGACTGACAATCTCCACCTGGAAATTTCTGGTCACAAGTTGGCCATGGTACATTTAACATTTGGAGGAACTTGTAAGCTGTTTGGCAGACACCCTATATTTATTTTGGGGCACTGACAGTTAAGGTTTCGGTGTCATGAGCTTAGTGCAATAATACATGTTTTGGACTACTGAATTTGTTTCATAGTCTACCGTTACTTAAATCTTGTGGTCCACTCTTTTACTGATAAACCTATGAATTCACTCAACCATTGTGTTGACTTTTAGCATGTTTAATTTCAGGTCCTAAGGTATGAAGTTCGGATGGGAGCTGCGGGGATATCGTGAAGACGAATTCTGTGTTTATTTAAATTCGATGCACTCTTTAACTTTTGAAAACCTATGTCATCTTTTGAAATCGTGAAGCTTTTGTGTTACAAATGTATGTTGAAGGATTATGACGTTTCTTTTAAATATGTGGGACCTAATGTGAAAACTCTGATATTTTATAATGCATCGAATGTTACTTATTTAAAAACGTCTCTTTGAGGTCGTTTCCGATATCTTGTTTGTTGTTCTACGACGTGGCACCCCATTGTTACTATTCCGTTGCTACCAGATTTTGGGGGTGTTACAATTTTGGGTGATACCTACTTACTTAGAAAGATGGTTTCAACCACTTTCACTTTTGTATGTAAGTAGGATTAAAATTCAAAAAGATAATTTCGGGAGGCTTGAGGGTCTCATTTTTAATGATCATTGTCGAGTCAATGCTTTTATAGTATGAGATGTGTTCATGGTAATGGTTTAAAATTTTAAATGTTTTGTTTTGGTACTGGGGAACCACATTTATTATATACATGTTGAAATGGCCAAAATGGGTATGGGTTGAAACATGTTATTTTGATACGGTTCAAACTGGTTGGTGTTTAGACAAGCTTAGAAAGGGTCAAAATGGGTCGTATATATTTATTGGGCTATTTTGTTTTTACAAACAGTTTCAAGTTAGAACGGGTTAAAATGAGCATATGAGCTTATCAAATGTTGCAATAAGTTTATAAGCCCATCAAGTAAGAATAAACAAACATCCCTTAGCAGTGTATTAGGACTTATGTACTGTTGAAGTATCAAGTATATATCAAACTATAAGCATTAATTCAATTGAATTAGTATATAGAAGACGACGTTAGATATTGTCAAACTATGCATCTGTAGGCCTATTATCGTGAAATATAGTTTAAGTTGATTTAGTTAGTATATACAGGACTTTGTATGCTGATAAAACTATGTATTAAGTGATCAATACAGTTTAAACTATTTTACTAGTGTAACAAACTAGATTAAGTAGTATTAGACATATGTATCAATATGCTTACTATTGGGGAAACATAGCGAGAATGCATGGTTTTGAAAATTAGAAATGCATTTTGAACTTATGAAGTAGCCAACACTTAACATCAGGGGTGTTTGAGATTGCTTATTTGGACTGCGTAGGTTATTATGAAAGATAATAAGTTGTGACTAAATGCAATGCAGGAATAGTGTTTGGATTTTTATGGATTATATGCTAAGAATGCATGACTAACAGAGTAAGAATTTACATAGCAATCACCTATGAATGATTGCATCTAAGTGGGAAAAGTAAACAATGAAGACTAGCATATTTTATAGTAAATATCCGAGTTTTGAACCCCGCTTTTATATTTTATGAATTTTTATTTTGTGAGGGTGTGTTTATATCCTTTGCGTCTTTTGATGTTGACCATTTGGTTGTTATATTCATATTTGATGTTTATAATGACACACTGAATTTAGTATGTTTTTTTTTTGGAACGGCAATTTGTGGCTACATGGCCCCTAGCCCAGAAGGCGTAGCGAGCCCATACAACCAGGTTGGGTCCAGCCCAGAAGGCAATGACACCCTTCCCTTTACACACGCGGGAGGAAACCCCTATCTCCCTAGACAAGACTCGAACATGAGACCTTGCCTAGGAGGGTAAAACCTCCATACCATTGGACCAAATGCCCGTTGGTTGAATTTAGTATGTTTATGGTGGCTATTAAAAGGAATGGCACTCATTCGAGGAACACATTATTTCATTGTTTGTTAAACTGAAACTCCCATATAGAATTTAATTAACTCATAGGCTATGCACTTGCAATGTACGCTATGTTGGAGCTTTTAGAACATATCGGAGTCGCAAAAAGTGAAACCAAGAAAAATCCATCAAGTTTACGAAATATGGATGATAAAAAATTACGCGGTTACAAAAAAAATCGAACACCATTAAAGGTATTGTCTAGATCTATGTTTTTTTCTGATTTTTAAATATGCTTTACGTCTTTATGTTTATCATGTGTTATATGTGTTTGCATTGAAGTGTCTAATATTTTGCTTTTTGGCATATTACAGGTGAATGGAAATTGATAGTTTAGACTTTAGACTAGCAAAACATATGATGAATTGAATATTAAATCAGAGTATTGAGGCTATGGTTCTTATTGAACTATAAACATCAATTGACAATCAGTACATTGAAACACATATTAATGGATGAACAGGTACAAATTCTTACTAACTGATGTGATCTTATAACATGTGCTATCATACAAATGATAATTATGGTTTTTGATTTAAGTTGTTAGGTACCTTCAGGGAACTAAAATTATACAAGGATGATTAAATCGCCACACAATTAGTAAGTTCTCTAATGCAATTTCTCATTTAAATAAGAACATTTATAGAATGGTAGAACTTCAATTCCGAATATGTATGCTACTTAACTACTCCGTAACATGTATAAATAGGGTATTTAGGCGAAGCCATTAACCAGATCATTCCAAATAAGGTTGCCGAAATAGATTAGTTCTGATAAATCACAAGACTAGAAGACTGCGGAGATATGTAAGATTAGTGATTGAAAGAAGGTGGCACGAGTAAGTGTGTTCATTGATAACATGAATGGTGTAGCCTACGCTTACAACAGTGAGTACCATCTTTTATATAATAAAGCAAAACCCTAAATGGTGACTTTCGTATTTCTAAATAATCAAATTATTCCTTATTTTCTAATATTTTTTTAATTATTATTATTTATTTATTTTAAAATTTTGAATATCGCAAAAGTTCTCAATAAGGATATAGATCTTATATATTTTGCATAGTTAGAAGACTCCCTTAAACATGTTGGTTGTAACGCTCTATAACCTAATTCATTATACTTTAGGGGATCTTTACACTAATGTAAATTTTACATATGATTGTTGAGGGTTGGAGGTTAGGTCTAATTGGGTCATTTATGTCATTTTCTATAATTAGGTGCGTTGAAGTTTTAGATGCATTTTCATTTTGTAAAGGCTTGAGACAAGCAGGGACGATAATGAATCTAGTTAAACAACAATTTGTATATCAATTTAAGTTTCTCGAAAACTTGATGCAGGTTCTTTCCCAATCTTGAATTTAAAAAGCAGAAGAATTGACCAATTCTCACTAACCTAATGGAAGAAACAAGGTTTCTCAGCAAAAAAAACTAGGGAATAAGAGCAATGTTTTGAAACCCGGTTCGACCCGGCCGGGTCAACCAGTTGAACCGGTTCCGGTCGAAAAAACGGGTCAAATTAAACAGGATTTCATATTTTCAAAACCCGGTTAGAGAAGCATGTGGATAGTTGTGTAATTCTCTTCGTATTTTATGTTTACTTTTTGGTTTATATTCATTTTATTCTAAGAAATAGCATTGTGAAATAACCTATTTTTTCCTTCTATGAATATAGCTTAGTTTTTCAATTACATAAATTCACACAAGTCTGAATGGCACATTTAAAAAAATATATTTGAACACTTACTATTATAATAAAAAATAATTATAATTCAAAATTAAAAACCATAACTAAAGAAAAAACCAAAAATTAAATTATTTGCTTTTTAATAGATAAAATACATTAATAAAAAAATAGAACAAACCCCGTGCGTGCACGGGATTAGTAATTTATAAAAGCTTTTGGCTTTTGTTAATATTTAAAACTAAAATTAAAATGTCTATGTTGCGATACTATGTACGTTCTTATAACGAAGACTCATGTGCATTGCTCGCACACATAAGTAGAATCGGTTATCATGTTAGAAATCCACAAAAGAATTTTTTTTAAGAAAACATATTTTTGAGTTAGTTACAACCGACTGTTTGCTGAAAAGATAAACGTTGCAAAGAAATAATCTTAAAAACAAGCGGTCGTTAGCCAAAAAGATAAACGCTGCTAGATTCTGCAACTAAAAGAACGAATCGTGCTTTGGGTTTTACCCATACTTTAATTGTGTTTGATAAAGAACCAATACATTAATTTAAGTTGACATTTAGTTAGTGTTTGGTCGGACGTTTTGAATTACCGACTAATAAACCAAATAAAGTGTAGTCTTTTATATCCACTATCATTTTTTAATTTTTAAATCTAATGCATTGTGACTATATTCCCATCTTCTAGTTGTATCCAACGTTGCACACTATTTCAAACACACAACCTATAAGTCAGACATATCAAAGATGATATACAACCTTTAATCTAATAGGACCAGGAATCCAGCACAAGCCGGCTTCTGAGTTATACCCGATTATAAAGCCTTGGCCGTTTCGAGGGTGGGACATGGATATCATCGGAAAGATCTATCTAAAGAATTGTGTGAAATAAATGAATTTATCCTGTTGAGACATCTTGATATAAAAGAGTAAAAAAGAGTTGTTATAGATATTTTGGACATGACATCTTAAACTCAAACATTTTGAAACTAATTCTTTGGTCCCATTATAGGATGATATCCGGTGTTTTAATATATGCTTACTCATTTGTTATGTTCTGAGACATTTTCACGGGTCCTAATACATAGGTGTTTTGTTAGGATCAAATTTTATGTTATAAAAAACATTATGTCTCATGTTTAGTTAATAGCATTAGTGTCATCAGGGACGGATGTATAGCATGAATATGGGGGGCAAGTGCCCCCCATGCTCGTCAAAAAATTTAAGAATTTAGTGTAATTTTTTTAAAATTTTGACCTTTTTTCGACAGTGCCCCCCGCTCAAATCTCAAATTGCCCCCCACTCACATACTAAAACATAACATTTAACACTTTAAAACCTTATAAATCATTCATCTCTAAGTAATAATACTCGATTTATCATTTCGATCACAGTTTTTCTTCAACATTTTGTTGTTATTGTCAAAAAAAAAAAAATTGCCCCCCACATGCCATTATTCTGGTTCCGTCACTGAGTGTCATACAACATACTTTAAAACAATGGTTTGACTTAACCAACTATTAATCAAATAAAATGAGTAGTAAATAGACGTCATACACAACATGTTTAATATATATTCAAATGACATGTTACTAAAAATGTAATGGGATAAAAGTGGTTATATAGACTATGTTTTAAATATTCTTTGGTCACCTTTTATTAAAATTTTCATGCACCAAAATGAAGCTTCAAAAATTCACTCTAGTGTTTTTCCTATCATTTGTTCTAGTAAATTTGGTCATGAGCACAACACTTTCCAATCACTCGCCTCGACCCATTGGTGATCGATTGGTGGAGTTTTCGTCGAGTTATTGTATAAGTTGGAGGCTAGCCGTGGAGACAAACAACATAAAAGGGTGGCGAACTGTCCCAACTCAATGTCTTCGTCATGTTGAGGCGTACATTCTTGGTGGGCAATATGATTCCGATTTGAACTTGATTGTAGATCATATTAGTAGTTATATCGATGAGATCGTCGTGTGTGACGATGGATTGGATGCTTGGGTAGTGGACGTCGATGATACATGTCTCTCAAATATATGTTATTATCAAGGAAAGCGTTTCGGGTAAGTCTACATCGTTCTTCAATTCTATACTCGTATAACAATGTGCATGTTTTGTTTAAACGTATGTAATTGATGTAGGTGCGATCCATACGACCCACAAGCGTTTAAAGAATGGGCATCGAGGGGCCTATGTCCAGCGGTTCCTCCAATCCTACGATTGTTTGTCAAGCTGATCCTACGCGGTTTTAAGGTGTTTTTGATTAGTGGCCGAGACGAAACAACATTCAGGCAAACTACTCTTTACAATCTACACCTTCAAGGGTTCTTTGGTTTTGAACGACTCATTCTAAGGTACTAGTAGTCTATTGAAAATGGGTCAGATTTCAAAAGATTAACTAAAAATAATATGGGTCATACATGCAAGTAAGTTACTAATAATATAGTCTAGCCAAGGTTATAAATAGCGTGAAGCGTGGCGTAGCGGCATAGCCAAGCCTCAAGCTTTAGCGTGAGGCGTTGCGTCATAGCGTTTTTAAGGCGTGACTCAAGGCGGCAAAAAATATTTATAGAGTGGTCAATATTAGTTAGCTACTAGGATTAAAATTGAGTAACGGGGTTACTAAGACCGAATCTCATACAACCTAAAGCATAAATATTTGTAAATAAGCTCAAATCCATGAAATTTTATAAAGCTTCAAAAAAACTCACGCTATAGCGCGCTATAGCGCGCTATATGGCGCCTTATTGCACGCCACGCCTCAAGATGACGCCTTGGCATGTTTCGTAACGTGGAGGCCACGCCTCGCGCTATAGCGCCGCTATAGCGCGCTACGGCGCCGCTATTTAGAACCCTGAGTCTAGCTAAAACTTAAGAGAAATGACTGGGATGAATAAAAATATGATTAATTTCATGTCTAGAAATATGTGTCAGTGTTTTATTGGTTTATGAAATAATGAGTCACATGGCGGATTAAAGGGTTTTTGGGAACCCGATGGATGTTAAAAATTACGATTTCTTCAAAATGAACTTGGTCCTTAAACTTTGTGTCACGTAAAGACATGTCTTGTTTACTCACTCAACTAATATGTCAAAAGAAATACAGTACATATCTTCCTAATTTGTTTACTAGTTTTAGTTAAATCGTACATTATACTTCATTTTTATTTCTTTTATACGTGTAAAAAAAATTTGTGCACCTGATGATTAAAAGTCTAGGTCCGCTTCAGGTGGGTCATTTAGCTGCAACCAACAAGATGCTGCAATGTAAATTTAGGCACGTAATAGATTTTTTATGTGAATATTTAATCAAGTTATCTATTTTGTGGTTAACTCTATTATTGTATGATAGGAATGAAGCATACAAAGGGCAAAGTGGCATAATTTACCTCCACCGGATCCATATCTGATCCACCGTCATCCCTTGTAACAAATCCACCTCCAGCGATACATATATTGTGTTTCCTTTTCACTTGTTCTAAAAGAGTCTTACGCTCTGTTCTCGAGTTTTATTTTGACAAGAAAAGAAAAGAAAAGAAAGGATGCAAACAAAAATTTGTGTTCTTAAGAATTTTGTAGGAATGAAATGAAGAGAAAGGATGAGATTAGAAAGGGAAATGATGGGCTTTTTTCTTGTAAAACATTTCACCCATTTTTGGCCGGATTGCAAAAGAAAGAGACTCATAAATCTAGAGAATGACCATTATGCCCCTTAAAATATTACTATTATAATGTAATATTATTCACTGTACTTATGCATGAAATGACATAATTGTAAAAATGTCTTTCTCTTTTCCTTTCAACACAACTCAAGAACATAAAATATGATAACTTTCTTTTCTTTTCCTTCCATCTTAAGAACACGAATATAATATAAGCGTGTTCTTTCTTTTCTTTTCATTTCTTTTCTTTGCCTATCACTTCTTTTCTTTTTCTCTTTTAAAAACTCGAGAACGCAGCGTTAAAGCCAAGCAAACACACTTTTGTTGGATGTACTGTTGTTGAATATATCGAATCCAACTAATTTCCTAAACTTGTAGACTTGTAATGGGATTGCATGGGCAGAGTCAGAAAGTCATAGTTGAGGGAACAAAGTTTACTACTAATTTTTAGAAACTACATTATAAATCGGCTCGCTAGGGAGACAAATTTACCCCATAGGTCGATAAATAATGTAATTTTTAGTAACTTTTCCAATTAGATGAATGTAGAAAAACACGTTTGCAGTGAAACGTGACAGGTTAATTTACATCTACAGCTACTGATATTTGTATGATTTTTAACTGCTATGGTTTTATATATATGTTATGTATGAAGAATTGACATAAAAGTTGAGATGGCCGAGTTGGTCTAAGGCGCCAGATTAAGGTTCTGGTCCGAAAGGGCGTGGGTTCAAATCCCACTCTCAACATATTTTTTTTTTCTAGCCTTATTAACTAAACTAATTAAATTTTTTTTTTTTTTTTTTTTTTTACCCCGGTAAAATATGACACCAAAAAAACGTTGAAGAACAATGGATATAGGTGAAGTCCTATATCACAACCCGTTACATGGGCAACAAACCTGCATATAAGTGCAACAAACAAACAATAAACTAAACTAATTAATTTGACTTTGCCATTACCATAATTATTAAGTTTGTTATCAATGTTCCATCAAACTAGCTTCAAACCATACAACAAATAAATTGAACACAAGTACGAGTTTTGTTACATCGAAATCGACTTACAGTAAAATCGCCACATACATGCTCTAAACGTATAGCTAATATCCCGTGGTGAGGACCACCAAAATCATATTATAAATAAATAGATATATAGAAGCTCATAGATCTTCATTTTCATCATCATCGGGATCCACTCTTTTTGGGCGTCGAGCTCTTTTGATTGCATCTATCTTTTTCTTTCCGCTTGCCATCCGTCTTCTGTATTTCTCCTCAGCTTCTGCGTCTACTTTATCTAATACCTTGTTGAACCCAGGAATAGATTCTTCCAAAAACTCACACATCATCTCGGTGAATTGTTGGTACGAGTCAATGAAGTCCTGGAATATTCAAACAAGAATAGCTCGTAAATGTGAGAACTAAATGACAACCGGAAAGAGCAATTTGATAGAGGTAAACAAATGGGCAGGGGCACAGCTGCTCGGGTTGCAACAGGTAAAAACAGTCTCAGGTCTAAATGGGTCTTAATATAACTGATTTTATGAAGTAATTACGTTTTACAAAAGCTTAATTTTTTTTTGCGTAAAAGACAAACCTCAACATCTTCATTCCATTCTTGAATGTATGGAGGCCCGGTTGTAAAAGCACCAAGAGGTTCACGATACCATTGACCACTATAAGTTATTTGATCCATGGCTTGTTCTACACTTAAGACCTCCCATGGCCTCAACCCCGGAATAGCTTTTATCAGCTGTTTCCTGTATACATGAAAAAAAAAAAAATTTGTTGAGAGCATGGTTAAGAATCGTTGACACTCAAAAAGTAGATAACTAATCGTTTACGAAATTAACGACGAAAGACAACAAAATGGAGGCGTTACCTCATATCTTTAGGGATATATTTGTTGGGCATGTGGTCTTGCTCCAAAATTGACGTGAGCTCAGAGCCACTTGCCCAAAGAAACAACGCATGACTAGGGATTCTCACACCAGGCCAAATTCCATCATTAGCTTCCAGTACAGCTAAATCCCGTCTCTTGCTTTCATATGCTTCGTCTTGAAGCTGCTTACGGCTTTTTTTCTCAAAGCCTTTTAGTGGGACCCATGGAGGTATACCCTTTTGTAGCTTGTGAATGAAAGCGGTGGCTGCAGCACCTAGTCTCACTGAAATTTAAAGAAAAACCAACTTGAAACATGTCCGCTTAGTCCACAAGTTAATAATAGCATTAAAGGTTTGAAAAAAAAAGAGAGACTAACCTTCCCATGTGGCGACTGCACGCTCCATACCATAAATTGCACCAATTGGGACCCACTCATCCATGTCTTCACCCCAAACAAAAGTGTATTTATCAATGATTCCTGCGCCCCAAGCGGTCTTTAGTTGTATCAGTTCACACGGTCCTCTTGTTCGACCTATCCGATCTTTGTAGTAAAATCCACCAGATCTCATGATAACTATAACAAAAGCGATAATCCAAAACTCAGTATAGCAACGGTAAAACTATAAGCAAAGAGGTTAAACTTCAAAACTGTATAACAAACCCTTCTACTGTTTTACACTAAAGGACTATGATGATAAACTGCATAACAACCGGTGCAGAACAAAACAATGTTTGCTTCTTTATCACATCAAAATTACAAAGATGGAACGAATACCAAGACACGATGTCCTATTCTATGACACAAGTCCTAGAGATAATCCATCATATATCAAATAGTTAAAACTACATTTCTGCTATATCACATCAAATGCCGAAAATAAGCACTTTTACACTTAATGACATTAGCACACGAATGACATTAGCACACGATATCTAGCAAATTAGTGAAACTACATTTGCTATTTAGGACATCCAATAATAAAATATAGCAAAACACTGTTACACCTAAATGACTATATTTGCACCGCAATTTGTAAACTGACCACATTATCCCTAAATATAAGGCATACAGCAAATTAGTAAAACTAAGTTTGCTATATTTTACGAGATCAACAATGACAGAAACGTACACTTATACATTTTCATGACAACTTGTACAATGATCACATTACCACTAAGCATAATGCATCATAGACCATAAAAGTACGGGGTTGTTTGTTTAAGCTAATTTATGGGTTTATGAGCTTATGTGATTTCGGCTTATGTTTCATAAGCCCATTTTCCGGCTTAATATGAAACTTATTGGCTTGTATTAGCTTGTTATAATGTAATAAGCTTACATAAGCCTCGCAATAAGCCGAAAAATGGGCCTATGAAACATAAGCCGAAATCACATAAACTCATAAGCTCATAAATAAGCGTAAACAAACACCCTACAACGAACTAGCTATTGAAAAAAACAAGAATAAACACTTTTACAAACTTAACAACTAAATTTGAACAAAATAACCACATTGCCCCTAAATACAATCCATGACACACCAAAACAAGCAATAAAAACGTACAATCATATATTAGTGAAACTGCATATGCTATTATATGACACTGAGATTGACAAAACCGAACATTTTTGCACTTTAACGACTAAATTAGCATGACGACTTATACAATCACGAAATTATCCCTAAACAAAAGTCATCATATACCAAATAAGTAAAACTAAGTTGATACTCTATGGCATCAAAAACAACAAAGTAAACACTTATACGAACTTTAACGACTATAAACTGGCACACAACTATCCAAACAGAATAACTTACAATCATAACATCGTTTCTCAAGCCGCTTAGTCATTATGATTGTAATGATGTCATAAAGCCTCACAATAAGCCGGAAAAAATGGGCTTATGAAACATAAGCCGAAATCAAATAAGCTCATAACCTAAAAAGATAAGCTTAAACAAACACCCCCTAAAACTTAACTAGCTACTTAAAAATAACCACATTACGCCTAAACAATAAACACAATTCACCATACACTAAAAATAACCAAGAACTTACAATCATAATTTCGTTTCTCAAAGCCGCTTAGTCATTAAGCTTGCATTAAATATCCAAAAATTTTACAATCATAATATCGTTTTTCAAAGCCGCTTAGTCATTAAGCGTGCATTAAATAACCAAAAATTTTACAATCATAATATCGTTTCTCAAAGTCACTTAGTCATTAAGCTTGCAATAAATAACCAAAAATTTTACAAACATAATATCGTTTCTCAAGCCGCTCAGTCATTAAGCTTGTAATTATGTCATAAGCCCATGAGCCTCACAATAAGCCGTAAAAATGGGCTTTTGAAACATAAGCCAATATCAAAAAAGCTCATAAGCTCAAATATACCACATTACGCCTAAACAATAAACACAATTCACCATACACTAAAAATAACCAAAATAACTTACAATCATAGTATCGTTTCTCAAGCCGCTTATACCCAACGGCTTGCGCAACATCAATGGGCCTCCCAGGCGGATACGGCCTTTGCCTAAACCCCCACAACCCGAAAAAAAACTGCTTGGCAAAATCCCAAAACTTGTCATCACTCTCCTTCTTACTTTTGATCGCCCGCCTCGGCATAGGCCTCCCGTCCAACCCGTAAACATTCGGAATGGACTTCCAATACTTTTTATCCTCAAACCTATACGGATTCTCATTCTCCTTCAACTCCATTTCATTCAACTCATCTGCCACTTCCTCTGCCCGGGTCAAAAACTTGATAACCGGGTTTTCTTTAAACTCCTTCCACCATGCTTCGTTTTCCTCAATCTCTTCTCGGGTCGGGTTCTTTTTGGATTCTAGAAATGGGTTTTGGTTCAAAATGGATTCTACTTCGGGTGTGTGTCTGTAGTCGGGTCGGGTCTCTGTTTCCCAGTAGAATTGGTCCAGGATGGCCTTGTAGGTGCCGGGTTTGGGTTTTGTGGGTGGGTCGGGTTCCGGGTCGGGGTGTTTCTTGAATGGGTTTGGGAGGGTGATGGCTGCAAATGGTGAAGATGGTGAAAATGGTGGAAATGGGTCGGGTTTTGTGTCTTTAAATGGGTTGAAGTTGAATGGGATGAAGTTGAATGACGTCATCTTTTGTGGGTTTTGAAGGGTTTTTGAAAAAGGTTGGATTTTTATGAAATGAAATGAGGAAGAAGATGAAGATAGAAGAAGGGGAGTGTTTGGTTTCTGGTTTTGGGAAATGGGTTTTTGTTTCTTGTTGGGTTTTTGTTTGTGGGCTATAAACTTGGGCTTAGTATTAAATTTGAACCTACAAAGGTAAAAAAAATGAGGGTAATGGATTTGGTTAATCTAAAGAAATAGTAACAACTTATGAGCCCAGTGTAATTTCAAGAGTATCAGGCTAGTTTTTGTAAGCACCATTACCACTTACCACTATCTCACTACGTCACAGTTCAACACATCATCAAACTCATTATTTGTTAACGACGAAACCTAAAATCGATCACTGATCCTATTTGAGTAAAACTACATGATAAACCTCAACGAAAAACTGAAGAGTAACAACAGCAAGTAATTGGGTTCAGTAGTTCCTCTATAGTTGGGTATTTGATATAAAGTGAAATGATGTACTAACAATTGAACCAATGGGTCTGAGCGGGTCTAGCAAATCAATGAATTTTTATTTTCCCCCTTTTTTATTTCGTACTTAAAATAAGTATCTTTTGTTTTGAAAATTGACTGGTCAACTCAGTCAAGACCCGTTTAGACCCGGACCCATTTATACACATGTTACCAAAAGACTCATCTAGACTCGAACCTGTTTAAATCCAAACCCGTCTAGACCTGTGACCTGATTTGACCCCCTATTTTGCAACCTCTAGTATTAGGGTGGGAATGGCAATGGGGCGGGTTTGGGGCCACCCTCCATCCCCAAACCCGATTAGCAAACCACGTCTCAAACCCACCCCGATTTCCAATGGGGATCTTATCGGGGCGTTCCATTGGGGTGAGATGCTCCCCCAAACCCGCTCCAATCCCCGTTGGTGATCTTATCGGGACGCCTTTACGAGCGCAATGCTCCACAAAATACACGTTGTTATCTGTTTATTGTTATTTTACGCCATATTTTAACAAATGTAACATGCAGTAATATGAAGAATGAACAACACGCTAATAACATATTAATTAGTAGCATTTATAAGTTTTTAACAAATTAAACATAAATAATGATAACCAAGTTAAAAAAATCAAAACTTTTTTTAAAAACATTACACAAAAGAAGTTTTCCTAATCACAACTTACAATCTTGTAAAGATACAAAACAACAAAAAATTGATAATATTAGTTTTATTACGTAAATCCTAACATAACAATATATGAATATAATAGCTTTATATGTATATATACTTTCTGGGAGGGCGGGGCGGGGATCTTGTGCCCCGTCCCCGCCCCAGACCCGATAAAAATCCCCGCTAATGCCCCGAAACCTGCCCCGTAACCCGATAACCATGCCCCGCTCCGCTCCAAAAACTTCAGGTTTCGGGTTTCCCCATTGGATTTGGATTTTTTTGCCATCCCTATATTAGGGTAATCGTTATCAAGGTGACATGGTGAATCATCTTTCGATTAAGACGGAATTTCGTGTAAATTATGAGCTCATGATTTAAATTATGATATATACTTTTTTTATAATGTATACAAATACCACCAAGTACCAAAAAAGTTGCACCAAAACATAGCTAAACTATATTAATGGCATCCAAGTATCACATTTGCGTCGATTATGTTTTGTGTATTTATGTACGTATAAAAATGATGAGAACACGATTAATGGGCTTGTCGAATAATATATTAAGCATCTAGAGCGTGGCAAGATAACAAAAATTAATAACAAAATATGGTTTTCATATTTTAATTATTGACTTTTTTTAATAATAAAATATGGTTTTCATATTTTTATTATTGACTTTTATTTTGTTTATTCTAGAAAATCCTGGTTATCTTTTTCTTCAAGTTTAGTTCTCCTATAAATATAGGGTTTGTGTTCATTGTTTATTCATTTAATAATTCAATTATCAATAAAATTCAGACTTTTAGTCTTTTATCCCTTTGTGATTCGACTTGAACCCTAGTTAGGGTTTATAGTACGCTTCCGTTCTGCGTCAGTTTGGCTTGTTAGTATCCTAGATGGTGGGTGGTGCAAAGATTCCTCAAACTCGTACCAGTAGTGGGGTGCGATCGACCGAAGAGATGGATATTGCGATCAATGATCTCAATTCCAAATTCGCGAGTATGTCCACTGTTCTTGAAGAGATACGATTCGCGATCGTAGGTGGTGGAAACCATCCAAATCGTGAGGGTGACGAACATGGTATATGGGATTCAATGATAATCATGAACTCTAAAACAAGTTTGGAAACATGATGACATGTTGTCTTCAGGTGAGGATGAAAGTGAAGAAACCATGGATGAGTACAATAGAGGTCCTATGAGAGGTGATCGACGTAGGACTATGGTTGGTCAGAATGTTAATCCTCGTGGGTATGGTGAGCGGAAAAGTTATCAGGTCAAGGCCGAGATTCCTAATTTTGTTGGAAATATTAACATTGAGGCGATGCTAGATTGGTTATATGAGGTCGACAAGTTTTTTGACATCATGGAAGTTCCCGAAGAAGAACAAGTGAAGGTTGTTGCTTATAAGTTACGTAGAGGAGCGGGAGCTTGGTGGCAACGTGTAACATCCCGCTTCGATAAAGAGACCAAGAGTTACGTTATGATGTCATATCAGAACATACAAACGCAAGCAAAAGACTTTATTAAATAAAAATAACAAGTCATAAAATAAAATGACTTCCAACAGTATTAAATTCCAACAAAGTCAAATGAAAGAAATCTTCAAAAGAAAAGGGTCTTAAAACATAAATCTAAATAAAAAGGGTTCTTCTAAAGGGTCGGTCCTCTAAGAGCTTCCTACTCTCAACACTCATATCCCAGCTTCCCGCTTAGTACCTGCCGCAGGAAAGAAAACGCGGCTGAGCTAACGCTCAGTGAACAGATATAATAACGACAACGGTAATAAGATAAAAGAATGAACGAAACGGATCACGAGAATCTGCTAAACAAATGTCATACGAAATAATAAGCGATAATTGAGAATTAAGGATAACAAAGGAGTGCCCACGAGCCCAAACAAATGTCTAAAGCATGCCACATGCTTAGACCCTAAACAAATAATCAGATAGTCATAATCAAATAGTCACATAATCAAATGTACACAGGTATGCATTCCCTGATGTACCAAATGTGATATGGGGTGTATTGCACACACACAACCATTCACTTAAACTGAACGGAACAAAGTACCTAGGATGCTCTACGCTGTTCTCCCTGCAAACAAAGTTTAATTCATATACACAAAGCATTATGGCGAGTGTACGAACATTATAATCAAATCATTATAAGTTGCGCATTAAATAGGGAACGCGTGGGAGTTAATCACACCGCCACAGATAGTTTCATGCCATTGGTGCATCAATGACATGGTCATGGTACCTCCATGACTAGTTCAAATAGCTCGGGCAAGATTTAAGCAAACTGAACAAGTTACCAATAATTCAATCAAGATAACGGATCCAATATCATATTCAAACAAAGATCAAAGGAATCATGAATGCGAATATCAAATCGAACAGAATATCAACGAATATCAATGAGTCATGAGTACGGATAGCAAATCAGACGGAATATCAAACGAATCAAAGTAGCTAAAACAAATGAGAATCAAGTCATGAGATGTCCTTACTAAAAGGACGGAATATCTGTACGAATAACAGAACGGACTAAAGAACCTATAAATCATAACAATAGAAGAGAGAGGTATGTATCAAGAATATATGTACCTTAACGAATAAGCAATCAGAGAGAAATGAACACAAAAGCAAGAGATCACAACACCTTCACCGAATCTACAAGAACCATGATTACCATATATTACATATCCTTTTTAAGTAGTTTTACATTTGATCTTACCATAAATAAAGTTTACTTGACTTAATTAAGGTTTCCAAAAATTCCAGATTTTGACTACTTATTTAAGGTAAGTTTCCATACTTAAAAGACCCATAAAAATATCTTCAAAAATTACAGAGGTTCCTACATATGTCTAATATACTCATGATCATTGGTTTAATTTATTTCAATGTTTAAGTATCCCTTTGACCCTTGTTACCCAAAACAGACCCGGATTTTGACCTGGCAGAAGCTTTGAAAAGTTGACGCGTATTTACCATACTTAGACAAACTCTAAAAAATTCAAAAAAGCTTTGGACGCTAGCTTAATTTCATGAAGATTAACCCACGTAATAAATTTCAAAGGCTAATACGTTATGGTATGAGATTAAAAATCAAATACTACAAAATGATTTTTTGAATAGAAATCCCAGATTCGACACTTAATCTTATAAAATCTAAAAATCGACCTTCCCGACCTTCAATTGACATGAGGCCGGATTTTCCAAAAACTATATTCATTTAACTTCACCTTAGGCTCAAGAATTATGTCAAAACCAATTTTTATCATTAAGATATACACCGTTGAACATGACCTAAAATTCTGCCCAAAATTATTAACCATGAAAACTCTAATCGACACCTATTAAAACCAACCCTAGGGTTTCTAATCTGGTATTTTTTTATTAATAACATCATTAATGATCATCTAGAGTTTCAAAACTAGTAATTAAATCATTTTAAATTAGAATAACCCCTGAGAATTAACAAGCAATTTTATCACACTAATTTATTACAATTCTTTTTGGTCTTTTTATATGAAATGATGGTGACACAAGAATGAAACAAATTAAGACTTACCTATGGAATAAAGGAGGAGTACAAATCAAACACCAAGAACACACCAAAGATTGAAAATCAAACCACACCAAGGTTACTCAAAAACACCTAAACCTTATTCTTGCTTGAAACTTTGATGGAAGAATACACAAAATTATGAAGTAAGAATTTTGAGAGAATGATGAAAATAAGAGAGAGGGGGCCAAATTTATAAGGATGAACATAAGGGGGGACAAAATCTTTTATAACTTTAAAAAGATTACACATGTTTATCTTAATCCCTTTACACTCTTTTCCTAAATAAGTTTCATTACAAAAATAAAAGATTTTGGTGTATAATCACCTATAGGGGGCCGGATTTAAGAGATAAAGAGGGGGAACAAAATAATTTTTTTTCCATTTTTAAGATTGCACAAAAATACTTACTAAAACTTTTTAATGCTTATCCCTTAAAATAGGTTCTTTTAACAAAGGAAAGTAAATATACAAAATAATCAAATTACAAGATATATTATTTTATTTTTTTAAATTGGCCGGCCATATATGTATATATTATATTTTTTTAAAAACAAATATCTTATGTTATATCTCTATAATTTCCAAAAATTATAACCTAAGGTTTTAATTTCAAATGCTTATTAATAAACTTTAGGTTATATTCAAAATTTCCAATATGAAATGAAATTCAAATTTTTGGGTTTTACACAACGTGAACAAGATAACCGAAGAGCACAAGGTAGACGACTCGTGGATAGTTGGATGAGGATGAAACGGATGATCAAAGGTAGGTTTTTGCCCCCGGATATTGAGCAAATTTTGTACCAACAATATCATACTTGTGTCCAAGGAAAAAGAACTGTAGCGGACTATACGGGTAAGTTTTTGAGGTTGCAAGCCCGTTGTAACTTGAGGGAAACGGATGAACAATTCGCGGCTAGGTATATCAGTGGGCTGAATTCTTCAATCCAAGAGAGGTTGAGCTTGACGCCGATTTGGTCCGTAGATCAAGCTCAAAACATGGCAATGAAGGCGGAAAGGATGGCTTCCAAAACTGAAGTTGGTTTTAGGCGTTCAAACATGGAGAGTTCGAGTAATTATGGGAGTCGACCCAACCCAATTCAATCTACCATTCCTAGTACTACTACAACAACCTCAAGTTCTAAAGCTAGTGGATGTGGAGGGGACAAGAATAAAGAAATTTAACCGGTCAATTCAAACCCTTATGCTAGACCAACGGGTGCCAAGTGTTTTAGGTGTGGTGAACCGGGGCATAGGTCTAATGTGTGTCCTAAACGATCCACTTATTATTCGGTAGAAAGCGGGAATGATGGACTCACTGTTGATGAGGCGTTTCAAGAAGAAGATGAGTTAGAGTATGCCGAGCCTTTGGACGGAGAGGCGGAACAAGTCACATATGTCATTCAACGTACTTTGTGTTCGCCTAAGGTTAGTGACTCGTCACAAAGAAATAAAATCTTTCAAACTAAATGCTTGGTTAAG
This sequence comes from Tanacetum coccineum, assembly GCA_026074375.1. Lineage (NCBI taxonomy): Eukaryota > Viridiplantae > Streptophyta > Magnoliopsida > Asterales > Asteraceae > Tanacetum > Tanacetum coccineum. The sequence goes on from BQNB010040717.1 coordinate 35,933, forward strand.
GAAAAGATTTGTTCTATTATCATTGATGGAGGGAGTTGCGAAAATTTGGTGTCTAAGGCGTTGGTTAAAGCTTTTAAGCTCCCAACCGAACCCCATCCTAATCCTTATCAGATTGGATGGATTAAGAAGGGGCCGACACTTAAGGTGACCGAGATTTGTAAAGTTCCTCTTGCTATTGGGAAGCATTACAATGAGTTGGTTACTTGTGATGTTGTTGATATGGAGGCATGTCATGTATTGTTAGGAAGACCATGGCAACATGATGTGGACGCTACACACCAAGGTAAATCAAATATGTATTTGTTTAAATGGAGCGGAAAAACTATTGCTATGTTACCTTTAGGTGTCGTTTCTCCTAAGAAGGCATTAGAGAGCAAGACTTTGGTAACTTTGGTGGCTTCACCAAAGGAGTTTCAAGCTGAAAAGAAGGAGACGGGAGTTTCTTATGCTTTAGTTGTGAAAGGCGTTGAAGATGTCATGAAGAATGCAATACCGGCGGTAGTTAAACCCTTACTAGCTGAATTTAGTAAGATTGTGGCGGATGATACACCGGACGCTTTGCCACCGTTGAGGAATATTCAACACCAAATTGATTTGATTCCCGGAGCAAGTTTACCTAATCTTCCTCACTATAGAATGAGCCCTAAGGAGTCCGAAGTTTTGCGTGAGAAGATAGAAGAACTGTTGAAGAAAGGCCACATTCAAGAAAGCATTAGTCCTTGTGCGGTTCCGGCGCTTCTTACACCAAAGAAGGACGGCAGTTGGAGGATGTGCGTTGATAGTCGAGCCATCAACAAAATCACGGTAAGGTATCGTTTTCCTATTCCGCGTCTTGATGACTTATTGGATCAATTAGCAGGTGCTAGATTATTTTCTAAAATCGATTTAAGGAGTGGCTACCATCAAATTCGGATTAAACCGGGTGATGAATGGAAGACCGCTTTCAAGACAAAGGATGGGTTGTATGAGTGGCTTGTTATGCCATTTGGATTATCTAATGCGCCTAGTACGTTTATGCGCTTAATGACTCAAGTTCTTAGGCCATTTATGGGTAAGTTTGTGGTAGTGTATTTTGATGATATCTTGATTTATAGCCAAACGAAGGAGGAACATTTGGGTCATCTACAAAAGGTTATGAAGGCGTTAGCTGATAATGATTTGTTTGTTAACTTAAAGAAGTGTACTTTTCTTACTAATAAACTCTTGTTTCTTGGGTACATTGTGAGTTCGGATGGGATTCATGTTGATGAAACCAAGGTCCAGGCGGTTAGGGATTGGCCATCGCCTAAGACGCTGTCTGAAGTTAGAAGTTTTCATGGATTGGCAACCTTTTATATGAGATTTGTGAGAAATTTTAGTAGCATAGTGGCACCAATTACCAGCTGTTTGAAGAAGGGTCCATTTCAATGGACTAAAGAGGTGGGGGAGAGCTTCAAGATTATCAAGGAGAAGTTGACAACCGCACCGATACTTTCTTTACCTAACTTTGATAAAGTTTTTGAGTTAGAATGTGATGCTTGTGGAACTGGGATTGGGGCTGTTTTGTCACAAGAAGGAAGACATGTTGCATTTCATAGTGAGAAACTAAATGAAACTTGACAAAAGTAGTCAATTATGAACAAGAGTTGTATGCGGTTGTTTAAGCTATGAAGAAGTGGGAGCATTACTTGATTCAACGAGAGTTTGTGGTTTCTTTGGATCATCAGTCTCTCAAATATTTTCAAACACAAAGGCATTTAAATAAGATACATGCACGGTGGGCGAGTTTCTTAGAGAAAATCAACTATGTGATCAAGCATAAATCGGGTGCAAGTAATAAAGTGGCGGATGCATTGAGTAGAAAGACCATTTTATTGGTGACCATTAGTAACAAGGTTGTAGGTTTCGATTCAATTAAGGAGTTGTACGCAAGTGATGAAGATTTTGGTAACATTTGGATGGAGCTCGAAACCAAGCAACATCGGGGTGAGTTTATTATACTTGACGATTATTTGTTTAAAGATAATCGTTTATGTATTCCTAAAACTTCCCTTAGGATTCAATTGATTAAAGAGGTACATGCGGGAGGATTGAGTGCTCATTTAGGCCGAGATAAGACCATTGCTAGTGTAGAAAGTTGATTTTATTAGCCTCAATTAAAAAGGGATGTTGGAGCTTTCGTGAAGAGATGTGTCGCGTGTCAAGAAGGAAAGGGTAAAGCACAAAATACAGGTCTTTATATGCCATTGCCCGTACCTGAGAGCCCTTAGGTCGATGTTTCGATGGATTTTGTGTTTGGGCTTCCTCGCACTCAATGGGGAGTCGATTATGTGTTTGTTGTTGTTGACAGGTTTTCCAAGATGGCGCATTTCATTCCATGTAAGAAGACTTCGGATGCGGCGCATATTGCGAGGTTGTTCTTTCAAGAGGTGGTTTGTTTACATGGAGTTCCAAAGTCCATTACTTCGGATCGGGATAGTAAGTTTCTTGCTCATTTTTTGTTGACACTTTGAAGACGATTGGGTACATCTTTAAATTTTAGTAGTACCGCTCATCCTCAAACGGATGGCCAAACTGAAGTAGTTAATAGCACATTAGGAAATATGATACGTTGCTTGTGTGGGGAAAAGCCTAAACTTTGGAATGTGTCGTTGGCACAAGCTGAATTTGCTTATAATAGTGCGGTTCATAGTTCTACGAGATTTTTACCATTTGAGGTTATGTACAAGACTTCTCCAAGGCACGTGGTGAATTTAGTTGATTTACCGGGGAAGAAGAATATTCAAGCAAATAGGATGGTGGAAGAAGTTCAAGCTACTCATGAGGTTGTGCGAGCTAACATTACCAAGGCAAATGCTAAGTACAAATTAGTAGCGGATAAGCATCGTCGGAAGAAGTTCCAAGTAGAAGATGAGGTAATGGTGTTTCTTCGCAAAGAAAGTTTTTCGGTTGGAACTTATAGCAAGCTAGAGCCAAAGAAATACGGTTCGTACAAAATACTTCGAAAGATTAATGACAATGCTTATGTAGTGGACTTGCCAAATACTATGAGTATTTCGAAGACTTTTAATGTGTCGGATATTTATGAGTTTCACTCCGAGGACGTGAATAAGGGTAAGCACTCGAGGACGAGTTCTTCTAAAGAGAGGGGGAATGATGAGGACACGATTAATGAGGTGAGGAATATATGGAGCATTAATAACAAAATAAGGTTTCCATATTTTGATTATTGATTTTTATTAATAATAAAATATGGTTTCTATATTTTTATTATTGGCTTTTATTTTGTTTCTTTGTTTTGTTTATTCTAGAAAATCTTTGTTATCTTTTTCCTCAAGTTTAGTTCTCTTATAAATATAGGGCTTGGGTTCATTGTTTTGTCATTCAATATTCAATAAATTCAATTATCAATAAAATTCAAACTTTTAGTCTTTTATCCTTTTGTGATTCGTCTTGAACTCTAGTTAAGGTTTATAGTACGCTTCCGTTCTGCATCAGTAAAAGTGACAAAAAGGGCCAAAGTGAGCCCTATATGGAAGACACTAGAAATTAAAATAAGGATTATATCTATATAGGGTTGAAACGACGTCGTTTCACCCCCTATGTACAGTACCCGGTTTTTGGGCTCCCATTTTGGGCCAGTTTTTTGGGCTCTCACTTTTGGCCGGCCCAATTGCTTTTTTTTTTTTAAATTTGTTGGCACAAAAAAAGGGGAATTTTTTTTTACAAAAGTACCGATTTATTCAGATAAAAAAAATACCCGTGGAAACATTTTCGATACCTAATAACTTTAAAATAATCGACAGGGTCACAAACGTACAACTCTAAATTGCATTAAACGGTGTCATTTACATAAGCCCATAAATAAAAAACAAACTATTAAACATGAGACAAAAAATAAAAATAAAAATAAAAAATTAACGCCCCGCAACAACGCGCGAGACATAAACTCATATAAGGAAAAAAAACAAACTATTAAACATGAGACCGAAAAAATAAACCCGCACAAAATACAATTAAAAAAAATGCCCTGCAGTAACGCGCGATTGTCATTTAAGTCACACGTAATCCCATAAAATTATATTAAAAAAAACCCGTATAGCCAAAAAAAGAAACCTTTAAACATGAGGTCCAACACATAAGCCCATATAAGAAAAAGAAAACAAACTATTAAACATGAGACCGAAAAAATAAACCCGCACAAAATTAAAAAATAAAATAAAAAATAAAAAATAATGCCCCGCAACAACGCGCGAAAAATTAACGCCCCGCAGCAACGCGCGGGTAATCCTGCTTGTTAATAACTATAATTAGCGGATCATGTTTCATAGTAATGGACAAGTTGGATAAGGTGCCTTTCATAATTATTTATTTTTCGAAAGGAGGTGCCTTTCATAGTTAATGTCGACATTTTTTTCATAACAAAATGTGTTTAAAACAACCGAATCTTCAAGAACCATGATTACCATATATTACATATCCTTTTTTAAGAAGTTTTACACTTGATCTTACCATAAATAAAGTTTATTTGACCTAATTATAAGGTTTTTCAAAATATTTCAGATTTTGACTACTTATTCAAGGTAAGTTTCCATACATAAATGACCCATAAAAACATCTTCTAAAATTACACCAAAATTTACAAAGGTTTCTACATATGTATAATACACCCATGATCATTGGTTTAATTTATTTCCATGTTTAAGTATCCCTTTGACCCTTGTTACCCAAAACTGACCCGAATTTTGACCTGGCAGAACCTTTGAAAAGTTGACGCGTAAAAACCCTACTTAGACAACTCAGAAAATTCTGAAAAAAAAATCAGAATGTAAACGAAATCATGACATATTTTACCAAATAAAATTTTATGAAGCTAAAGCTAACTCTTACGGTTTTTTCGAATTAAAAAAACAAACACTACAACCTGCAATCTTTTGGATAGCAAGTTTCAATCGACACTTAATCGTTATAATTACTAAAAATCGCCCTTCCGACCTCACATATTGACATGAGGGGACCATTATTTTACAGAAACTAGACTCTTTGAATTTAATTTTAGGCTCAAGAATAATGTTAATACCAATTTTTATCATTAAGATATACCCCGTTGATTATGACCTAAAATTCTGCCCAGAATTATTAACCATGAAAACCCTAATTAACGCCCATCAAAACCAACCCAAGGGTTTCTTTCTAACTTGTTAGTTTTATTATAACACATTAATGATCATCTTAAGTTTCATAACAAGTAATTAACCATTTAATTAGATTAAACCCTAGAGAAATTGACAAAGAACATAACAAATTATTTCTTACAATCTTTATAGGTTTTTATGAAAACTTTTGCATATGCAATCATGGTGACAACAAGAATGAAACAAAATCAAGAATTACCTATGGAATGAGGGAAAAGTACAAGATCAAACACCAAGAACCCAAAAATAAACCAAAGAATGAAGATCAAAACCACACCAAGAACACTATAACTTCAAGGATTACCCAAAAACACCTAAACCTTCTTCTTGCTCGAAGCTTCTATGGAGGAATACACAAAATTATGGAGAGAAATTGGTTTAAAGAATGATGGATGAAAGATGGAGAGGGGGTCGGGATTATAAAAGGGTAGAGAGGAGGGGGAACAAAATTTTATTTATTGTTTTAGGAGATAATCAAATATTTGCTTAAACAATTTAAACTTCATTCCTAAAATAATTTTAACTTTAAAAATAAAAGATTTCCTTGAAAAATCCGCTAAAGACAGGTAATAAAAGAAGGAAGCTGGGGACAAGAATAATTTTTTTTCCATTTTGAAGATTACACAAAATACTTGCTAAAACCTTTTAATACTTATCCGTTAAAATAGGTTTTTTTATAAAAAGAAAGTAAATATACAAAATAATCAAAATTACAAAATATATTTATATTTTTTTAATATTGGCCAGCCATATATATGTACATATATACGTTTTATATATTTTTTTTGAAACAAAATACCTTATGTTATAATCTTTACTAATTTCAGTCTCACAATTATAACCACAAGTTTATATTTTTCAAATACTTATAAATAAATTTTAGGTTATATTCAAAATTACCAATATGAAATGAAATTCAAATTTTGGGTTTTACAAATTAAGCACTACAATAAGCTGGAAAGCTTAAAATTCAAATAAGCTTTTTTGGCTAAAAGGATACTTAAAAACAGTCTAAGAGGGGACTTTTAAGCTAATAATTAAGCCAGCAAACTAAAGAGCTGAGGTCTAAAACCTAAAAACAGATAAAGCTAGTACTATAGGGAATCTAAATAAGCAAAGTTTAGACATTTTGAAAAACTAAATAAGCAAGAAAAGGACTAAAGAAAATGGTTGTTTACCTAATATCCTATCTTTTTGGTTTTTTTCAAGTTTTTATAAAGTCCTAAATAGCTAAGTGCAGACCTAAATTTGGACTAGTAAATGAAAGCTAAATCAAAATAAGTTCAAATAGATTGATCATAAATCCTAATGTAGCTTATGCCATAAGAAACAGATCCCCTATAACAACTATTGACAAACCCTGCATTTGCATTGAAAAATGGTCTTAAAAACTTTGAAAAATAGACATAGAAAAACTTTGACAGGTTTTGATAAAAGTCAAAATTACAAATCAACACTTTACCAACTATATCTACTAAGCATTTAGAGGTACAAACAAGCATTAAACAAGCAACTATAAGCACCTAATCACAATCCAAACAAATAAGCTTTGATATGAAGCTACAACATCACAGATTCAAACCATGGTTACATTAAACTCTAAACTTGATTTTTTAAACTTTACAACTGAATTAAACTAACTTATAAACTTAATTTGAGCTTATCAAGATAGACTAAATAGGTCAAGAGCACTCAAGCAGTATTAACATGAGTTAATACTGCTTGTGCCAAACATCCCTTTAAAATCTTAAAAACCATATTAAGCTTATAACAGTTTGATAAAAGCTACAAAAAGCATGAAGCATCTGTAACACAGTATTAACCAAGGACAAATAAGCACATTTCAACCACTAATAAGCACTTGATAATAAGCAAACCAAATAAGCAATTTAAGACTAAAAATAAGCATTTGACATCAAAATCAACCAAATGACTTCTAAGGCTCATGAAAATGAATCAAATGGCAACCACTAGACTAAATAAGCACAATAAGCAACAGAATAAGCAATGCCAATAAGCTAACAGTAAATAAGCTTAAAAATTTGAAAAATGAAACTTACAATACCCTTTGCTTAAACAAGGGTTTAAATGGCTCTTAGAGCTTATTCTACAAAGCTCTAGCTTGTCAAAGACAAGCTAGTAGTGTCCATAAGCCCTTCCAGGATTGGCTTATCTTCCAAAATAAGCCGAGGTAATTAAGGGGTGATTTTTGGTGAAATTGTCTTAAATACTTAACAGTTTGAAAAACTTAATGAAAACATATTAAACAAAATGCTTAAATAAGAGCTTACGGTAGCTTATAAGGTACTTTTAACAACAATGGAACAGGAAATTAAAAACTCAAAATTTTATAACTTAAAAACCTCAAATTTCATTAATTCATTAAAACAGTTACAAGACTTGAATAAAAAGTACAATAAGCTGAAAATACATTAAATAAGCTATTCTAATTAAAACTTTAAAACTATATTCTACATGAACATCCTGTGTGAAAATCAACACAAAAATATTCGTTTTAGCCCTTGAGGTGTGATTCTTGTGTGAGTGCATTCCAAGCCTTACTCTGAGCCCTTAATTCCATCTTGCTTCTTCAATTAGATCGATGGCCCTTGGATTTGCCTGACCAAATCAGGTTGGCTTAGGATTGCCAACTATGGATTTTGTTGGTTTGTGAAGAAGGTTAGAGGAGGATATTAATGGGGTTTGTTTTGGGGTGGCAGGGTAAGGGTGACAGAGAGAGTGAATAGTAATAGGTAGGTGGCGGGAATATGGTTTTATGTACTGTTTATTTAATTGGTAATGGGGTTAAGGAAAAAGGGACTAAAAGGAGCAAGGTTTAAAAGGATGTAGGGACCAAAAAGTGTTAGTTCCTAAGGACTATAGTGTTAGTCCTAAGATAGATCTAACTGTGTAAAGGTTTTAAAGGTGCTTAGAGGGCTAACGGTTGTTTTTTAAGTGGTTTGGGCTTTGTTTGGCCTTATATTGATAGGTTTGGGCCGGTTCTTTATTTTAAATGGGATTTGGCTTTTCATAAAGGCTTGATTTAAAGGGCTTAATGGGCTGGCCCCCCATTGGATGGGGTGTGATTTTGTCCCATTTAAAGATAACACACGTCCTCGGCATCCGATCTTAGATTTTGACATTGAACTTTCACGCTCTTCTATTCTCGTGCTCGTTTTGGCGGTTTGCTTTTGTTTTTCGTCCTTTTGTGAATATCCGTTACCTGCACAACACAATAGCAAAAACAAGCATTATTTGACATATTGGGGTGTCCGTTTTTAGTCATAATTCGGTCTTTTTGGGCTCGTTTTATTTAGGGTCAAAGTTATGTGTAATTAAGCAAATACCAAAATCCCCCATACTAAACTATGTTCGTGTCCTCACGCAATGCCATAAGTAAGCACTTTAAAAACCAAGAATCTACAATCCTCTTGACTAATTACGCCCAAAAAGTAGCAAGTGTTCATCAAATAGCATTAAAGAATCATAGTTTGAAAGCCCCGTTGTGACCATTGTTAAAATATTTACAACTATTGACCACAACAAATTTTTGTATTTTTTCCTTTTTCTCATTTTTTATACTTTTCTTTTTAAGCAACTAACTAGAATGTATGGACTTTCGTTATTTTCATAACTTTTAAGGTCACAGAACAAGAAGCACTTTAATCCTAAAATGCCCAAAAAAGGTATAAATCATAGTACCCCAGATTTTTCACTATCCCAAACCAAGCTTCAAAAAACGAAAATCATCGGTAAATATTAGGGGGGGGGGGGAGTAAGATGCTAACACTACTCATACTTGTAACTTGTGAAACTTTCACTCCAAAAAATTATTATTATCTTTGTTAATGTGCTATTTTGAATTTCAACCGTAATCAAACTTTGAAGGCGAGATCATTTCCATGGTAGTGACTTTCTCTCGGCACATCCCAGCCGAAGACCAGGCTTTAGTGACCAGGCTTTTATGATCACCCCACAGAGAATAGTCGTCGGAAACTCACGGACCTTCAGTTTCAAAAACTCTTAGGCTTCCCGTTAAACAATTCATTTAGAAATACCACAACTTAAAAAGAAATGGTCTTAGTTCAAAAGCATATTTAAATTTAAGAAAAAGAGATTTTACCTATATTTATTAAATCACATATATTACTCTTAATATAATTATACATCCTTTAAACTAAAGAAATCCTCAACCTTTTAGAAGGCTGCAACATCGGTTATGAGCCGGTAAGATGCAGCAAACTTTTATCAGTCTCGGATAATTACTAAGTTGCAAATTTGAGAAGACTCAACATCGTGTTGAGACGGCAATATGCAATAACCTTTTATAAGCCCACAATTTTTATTATTATTATTACCTCAACAATAAAAAAAAATTTACACTTTATATTGCCATGATATAGAGAAAATTTCTTTTTAGAAAATTAAAGTATAAATTTGAACTAAGACTAAATAAATTATTGTTATCGACCATACTTCAAAAATTGTTGATTTAAGTTTAATTTTCGAAAAGAGCACGTATTATTAGTCCGGTTAGAAGCTTATGGGAGAAAAAAAGCTACAAACTACAGAAGACTTTATGAGCACTTAAGGATTTCAACTAATCCTGTTTACATCTAACTCTTAATAACACTAACATTTCTCGATCTTTGCAAATTTAAAATCTTTTAATAAAAGATCCCGAATGCTTAGTCCTAAAAGTTAAGGGAAACAAGCAAGAGCTTCAACAGAGCTCTATCCGAGTCAAAATTTATTCTTATTCTACCCAGCAGGAAAGTCAAACATTGTGACAAAACACTTATTTTATTTTTGAAATTTTAGAAATTTTTTCATTTTTTTTGGAATTTTGGTGGTAAAAACGAGATTACGTGAAAACAACAACGACTGCAATGCACAATCAGAATCGATAAATCCCCCCATACCTAAAAAATTTGAAAAAAAAACATTGTCCTCAATGTTTTAAGAAGGGTCACTACGTATATCTAAAGCCGTTTATTAAGTGTGATAGTCGATAAGATTTAGGATATTGGATTCCCATAATTATGCAAAGGATTGAAGCTCGAGTGAACGAAGGACAAAACCACGAGCACGAGAGGCTTCATAATCCGGGGCAATCCTGGACATACAACAAAAACCACAAAACACGAGAAAGGAAGAGGCGAGCCTCCTCACAACACACTTATTTATTAATACTACTATTAGGATAAGCATGGGTTTGCCACCGACACGAAGAATCGCTTAATTTTGTATAACGACGAGTTATGAGCGTTGACTCGATCCCCTAAACCTTGAGCTGATCAAGGAGGAAAGAAATGGATGAAACAGACATCCAAGATAAGATTCCCATTCATAAATCATCACGTGCTTTTAGAAAAAACAGAAATGACCTGGAACTTTTAAAGCCCCGATGAGATAAGCTATGAGGAGATGTCTCTTCATTATAAGCGAAAGGGCAAGAATTCCAGGATTGAAAACCTTGTCGTCATTTTCGGATGAAAATGGAAGCAAAGTGTCAAACATTGGAGAAAGGGTGGGAAGGGTAGGTAAAACATTAGTCACATGAACATAAAGTTTAGAAATATGAGCCACCACTTTGGTAAAAACTCTCGTATCGGGCTAAAAGTAAATTCCATCATCCGGCGGTTTTGCAGGAGGACAAGGGGATGATGGAACATCAAAATGAAATGACTCATTTTCATGAAGTGAAGGGGAATCATTGCTAAGCAATTCTTCAAGGAAAAGGATATCCCCTTCAGAGCTATAGTCATAATTCTTGATGCCCGGTGGCATCGAGTCATCCGGAGTAAGAAATAAATCGATCTCCTCCATAAGAGAGTCACTATCCTCAACGGGGATAGGAGATGGAGAGAAAGGTTCGATTATAGCATCAGAATTTTCAGAATTAAATTCTTCCGGAGGTCGATGTTAGGATTTACAGATTTGATGAGACAAAAGAATAAAAGAATGAAACAAGAAGGACTAATTCAGCATTATGGAATTCTAGAAGACTTAAAGAAATATTATTTTGAAGACAGAAGTTCAAGACAATCCTCTAAAGCCCAAAGTGAAGCCAAAGTACGAAGAAACTTGAAGTTCATAAATGAAGATCAAGTTAG
>BQNB010040718.1:0-47222 GCA_026074375.1 Tanacetum coccineum
TTTCAATTGCAGCCTCGTTGGGACATACGACCCGGGAATATCTCTTCCGGAATCTTTTTATCATTGATTCTTACTTGTGTATCTTCTCCTATTGTGGAATTTGACCTTTTGCCTTGGTCAAGGGCATTCGGTCAGGATCTGTATTAGGGTTGCTATATAAGTGTGTACTATATCACGAATCACTTCCCAAGCTTATAAATAGAGGCCTCTGCACACACCGCCGGGGAGATTTTTTTTCTAGCTTATTAAATTTTTAGCTTATGTATTTTCTTTTCAAACTGTTTTAGCTTATTGTTCTCATAATGTAATTTCAATTTCCAGTAATGTAATCATCTCTTTCATTAATAGAAATCAAGTTTTTCCTACTATAATCTTTCTTTTCTTAAGCTCACTTTTCTTAAGCTCACTTTTATACAAAACAATGTTACTGTTCCATAAGCTAGTTATAAGCTCTTGATAAGCTCAATTAGTCTTTAAGCTAGTTTGGAGCTCATTAATTCACTTTATCATACTTAAATCTTAAATAACAAGTTCAATATAATGATCTATACGGTTTTAAGCTTTTTGGATGATGAACTAACAATGGAAGTGTTCATAGGACTTTACTAGCTTATCCTTTGGATAAGCTAGAGCTTTTAGAGTAGCTCCACGAGCATTCATCCTTGTTTAAGCAAAGGCCATTGTAAGTTTCTTCCTTCTATTTACTTATCTGTCAAATTTCATTCTAATTTTGCCTAATAGCTTAATCTGCTTATTATTTGCTATTTGCTGTTTAGTTAGGCTAAATCATGCCTATTTTAGTTATTTAATGTTTGTTTTAGTCATTAGTTAGTTTGAATTTTAGTTTTCTAGAAGTTTTATAGATCTGTCATAAATCTCCAAAAATAAGTAGCATTAGCTTAAAGCTTATTTGTTCTGCTTATTCAGTTGCTTAAATCTGCTTATTAGGACTTATATTAGCTTATTGATATCTGGTATCTATACTTTGATCATTAAATTCGAATTCATAAGCTCAAAATGAACTTAAGTTACTTTAAGGGGTGTTTGGCACAAGGCAGCACTAACTTTAGTTAGTGCTGCCAAGGTCATCTAGACCTTAAGGATGGATTTCAATTTCATTTGTGGATTTATGAGTAAGAAATTAAGGAGCTTAAATGTTAAAATCTAGTTTTTAATCAAGTTAGCAGGTAGTTAATAGATTCTGTTAGTATAAGCTTAATTAAAAATAGCATTATAAGCTCAAGTTAGTTCTAGCTTAATTGGTAGTTTAATTTACTCTCTCTTTAGTGATTTTAGTAGTTTAGCATCAAGTTTTGTAGCCTTCACTTGTTGGATTTAAGATTTGGTTAATTTGGTGGTTATATGCATCAGATAGCATTTAGGAAATTTAGCACTTTTCAACCTTAAAAATCAAAAGGTTAATTTAGTTTTAGGTCTTAATTTTTTAGCATTCATGTAGTTTTAAGGTCATTAATCAATTGTTTAAACTTGCTTTTTAAAAATAAGCTCACTGAGCCATCTGTTTTTAAGCTGCAAATTAGCTATTTGTCTTTTAAACCAAAATCACACTCAGTTCAGTATAAGCAGTTTTCTATTTACTTTTTCATTAAGCAATTGATCTTTAAAAGGATTTTTAAAAGCTGTTTCATGAACTTTGGAAGTTAAACTTTAAGCTTGTATAAGCCATTTTGTCTTTAGTGTCTTTTAGCTTATAGAAATTGAAGCCTAAAGTTGCCTCTAGGGGCTGTTTGGTTTTCAGAATTAGTGATAGTGCTTATTTGATAATTTTAGCTTATGGCTTATCCATTTAGCAACTTTCTAGCTTAGATTAGCTTTTTAGTTTAGTTTTAGGGTAGTAATAGTTTTTTTTATATAATCAGCTTTAGCTTATTTCAGTTTGTAGCCTATTAAGTTAGTTAGAAAAAGCCTAAATGCTCTTTGTCTGTTTTCAGCTCATTTTCTGGCTTATTGTTTAGCTTTTATAAAAAGTTGTTTTTATTAATGTTGCTTATTTTCATCTAATCTACAAGTTTGTTTTTTAAAGTTTTTCTAAAAAAAGGGAAGATGGAAGTCAGGGGTGAGCAAGGCTCGAACCCCCGACCTCAACATCCTCACCTTTTATAACACAACACTCAACCAACGCGCCCTGGGGACTTTTTCATTTCATCTTTGCATAATTAATTCTTTATATGCGTTTTAGCTCTTTTAGTATAATAATTTGTTTTTACTTATTACACAGCTTATTCGATAAGCCGTGTTTCCAATTTTATTTTTCTTAGATTCTTCACAATTCAAGCTATTTTCCGTAATTTTTTCAGATTTTTCATAAAACGTTTAGTATTTTTTTTATATTTAATTTTCTTTAAAATCGTTTTTAATTCATAAAAAATTATAAAAAAGTCAAAAAAATATAATTTTTTTTAGAAAATTTTCTTTTATCATATAGTTTCTAGGAAAATTAGTTTTACTTCCGTAGGGTTAAAATTGAAATTTTTTTATTTTTAAAGAACGGGATTCGTTCCCGTATTTTTCGTGTTTTTAAGCTCAATTCAACTATGTTTTTATTCTATTTTTCTTTAATCTTACTCTTTAGTTAATTAGAGTCTATAAAAGTGAAAATTTCATTTTAGGTTTATTTTTGGAAATTTAGGGTTTTTAGTCACCGTGTTTGGGTTCCGTTTTGCGTTTTTAGTAAAGTTTAATTTCCGTTATTAAGTTATGTTTGAATTGTCCTTTAATTTGTATCACTTTTAGGATTTTATAAAAAAAATCATCTTTGAACCAATTAAATCATTGTAAACAACAATGGGTGGGTCTCAAATTTCATAAATCTTTGGAGAAAACGATACTGGTAAATGATTATCGGTTTTAACGGATATATATTTTTGCGTAGAAATTGCTTAAATCTTTGTCCCTCCTTCAGATGATTTTTAGTAATTTTTTTTTATTCTTTTATATTATAGTTTATATATTTGATTTTCAACGATCAAACTAGTATAGTTCGGTCGAGGTAATGGTTTCGGACTCACCTTAGTTGCTTCCACATGGGCACGACGACTGAAGGTCGGATACTTAACCATTTACATATTACCTTCTTATTCACATTAAGATGGAATCAGATTTAAACATTTCAATCATATGTTTAAATTCAAATTTAAAGTCTCTTAATACACAAATAACACCTCACTCTATAATTTGTTGATTCATGTGTTTGTAAAATATTTTTAGTTGTAAAAGTTTATGAACAATTAGATATTCAGGCAAAACTACCAAATATCACTAACTAATTTCAATATTTTCTCAAGCACAGTCATATATAACTAGCAGGGTATCCGCGCAATGCGGCGGCGGGTACCCTGTAACTATATTTTGCGGTGAGCACATGTTATCCAGTTAAACGTTTTTTAACAATAACTGTACAAATAAATAATATTTAAAGTTAAAATAAATTTAGGCAATAACAATGCAAAGTATTTCGTATCCACTATTATTTAAACTCACGGCCATCAACACCACCACCGCCATAAACCAAAATATCCGACACAACCATCATCTAAATATGCGAATCTAACTAGTTTAGTTATTTGGTGGTTTCAATCGGTTGTGTTTAGGTGTTTTGATGATGTTTAATTGGTTGGGTGGTGTTGCTAAAACCGGATCTTGATAACACCGGTGCTAAATCATTTGATGTTTTGTTTAGGTTTATAAATTTGACCTGTTTTGAGTTGATGGTTTCATTGGTAAACCGTTGTCCTTTTTCAGGTGCTTTTATTTTTCGAATCTTGATTAGTGGTGGTGATGGTTGTTGTATCAAGGATTTTTTAGAGAGTGTGTGAAAGCATATTTTTAGAGAGAGTGAAGATGGTTTTGTCTTTTTTAGTTTTGAAAGAGTGGTGTAATTGAGCTTATATATGAATATTAAAGAGATGTTACAAGTTTATAGAATTGAAGACATTTAATTTTCAGGGTTGTTGTTACAAGTTTATATAATTCAAGTCATTTAATTACCAGACTGTTACAAAGATTATTTGACTTAATTTTGACTGTTACAAATACTAAATTAATTAGTATTATTACAGATTTTTGAGTCAAATTATAATGTCTTAGTGCATTGACTAATGGCTTGCTACTTTTTTATTAAAGAAAACATTTTGTTCTTAATTTTTTAAGACTTCTATATTTAGAATGTACTAAATGCATTATATAGTAGTATAGAAGATAAAATGTCCTAAATGCATTATATAGTAGTAATAATTAACATATAAATTGTATAAAGCTTTGTGTGTTTTATTAGTTTGTACAATGTGTATAATAACATGTACTTTTCATTTTAGGTGTCTTTTAAAAATTACATTAATTAGTAATGAGTGTTTTAAGAATAACATTAAATGTGTTGACCAGTCAATAAGTATGTGTTGTGAATTGGTTAATTGTACATATTGCATGAATGTTTGTATTATTGAATTTGAACTCTTTGTGGTTTGCATTAAAGATTGTACAATGTGCATCAATCTTTGTATTACTTAATTTGTTGCATTGAATAAAGAGAGTGATATATGACAGAATTTTATTGTTTGCATAAAATGTTGTACATCATGCATAAGAATTTGTATTACTTAAAAAATTGCATTCAATGAGGACAGAGATGTGTGTTAGAAACCATTTTCTTCTTTTGTTGTTTGCATCAAACGTTGTACAGTCTGCATAAATAGTTGTATTACTTGATTTTTTGGCATTTAATAAAGAGAGTGTCTAATTTGCTTTATATGTAGTATAGAATAGATATATACTATCTTCATTAGTTATTCATGCCATAAAAGTTAAAATTTTATTATCTATTTATGTCATAATGACACTATTACTTTTAAAACGTTAGTTGTTAGAGCATCCACTATGGTGAAGCTTTTCAATAGGTTTATAACATGCCAACTCACAAACTTATAAAGCATTTAATAGTATAACATTTTACAACAATATGAAATGTTCAACCATAACATGTGTATTAAATTATGAATAGGTCTAGGATCTTAGACCTCTTCATGCCACATAGATATAAAGTATAAGCTCACTATGGTTGAAACAAAAGATAAACCTTTTCAAGAGTTTTAAACATTTTCATAAACCTCCCATAATGAATGCTTTTAGCATTTCTCAAACATTTTAAGATGTTTTAAAAAAACGGCCTATGTGCCCCAACTTTTTCGATATGTGTAAATCGGTCAATCGTGGTCAACGATGGTCAATAGTGGTCAAACTTGCTGCAAACTACAAATTTTGTCAGGAAATACTCAAAACTCGCTGAAAATATCAAAACTTACCAGAAATGACAATCCGATTAATCTCGCTTAAACCAATTTCCAGTTACACTACCCATTTTTGATGATTGTCATTTTTTGTATGTTTGAATGGGTCAAAATCCATGGGCCGGGCCCTTTATTCATTAGTACCAAACTTCCCATCATAACAAAAGTCAGAAAATACGACCGTTACAAACAAACCACTTTAATTCCAACGTTTCTTTCAATTTCAAATCTCAAACCCTCTTCCCCAATATTTTATAAAAATCTCATCTCACCATATAATTCTCAACACACACTCAAAAACACACACACTTGCATCACAATCTCCAAATCTTCTTCATTAAAAAAATGGCACTTAGATCTTTAGATAACACCTTACCTATATCGCCCGAACGACCCAAGAAAAGTATCAAAGTGGCAAACTTGATGGCAAAAAAGGCGAAACAGGCTGTGGTTCCTCCTGCGAATGACGAGAATGTTGCGCCGGTGGATGGCGTTGCTCCGGTTGTTGATGCTGTTGATTATGTCTTGTCTGAGAATCTTGAGGCGTTTTCGGACCCTGACGTCAAGATTCAGGTAAAAATGGCTTTTTTTTTGGGATTTTTTGAAAACCCTTTTTGTGATTTTGTTTGTTTTGAAAAACCCTTTTGGGATTTGATGAAAAGATTGGATTTTTATCAAGAATCCTAATTGGAAAGTTTTGAAATATTAGATCTATATATAAAAGAGGTGTTTGTATTTTGTGTGTTTTGATTATAGCTTATTTGAAAATTCGAAACCTTTTTGTCAACTCGGTTTTGAGTTTTAGGTGAACACCTGTGTGACACCCTTGTGATCTAAAGATTTGTATAATTATGCTAAAAATCTCTGTTTTTTTGGGAACTTAGAGCTTAATGGAAGGACTGGAGTCAAAAGACTGGCTGAAGGTTTGCGAGTCACTGAACGACGTTAGGCGATTTGCGTTGTACCACTCAGCTTTCTTGCTCCCAATCCTGTATGTAAAAGCTGATCCTTTCCTATCTTATGTCGCTTAAAACTATTGTGTGGTTTACTGATATGTGGTTTCATATGCAAATAGGGAAAAAGTTATGATGGTTTTAGTGAAATCAATGAAGAATCCAAGAAGTGCCTTATGCAAGACCGCAATCATGGCGGCTGCTGATCTTTTCAAATCGTATGGTGATAAGTTGCTTGAATCCGCTACTTCTGATGCTGTTGACCAAGTGGTATGATAATGAACTGATATTACTAATTTACACTCGAGAACTGGTCATGAATGTTTTATGTCTGATTGATTGTAACAGATGCTCCAATTACTGCTGAAAGCTTCTCAAGATAAAAAGTTTGTATGTGAAGAAGCTGAGAGAACGCTTAAGACAATGGTGGTATCAACAGCTTCTATCCCTTTGCTACAGAAAGTGAAAGTGTATGCCAAGCATGGAAATATGAGGGTTCGAGCCAAAGCTGCCGTTTCAATTGCTCAATGTGTCTCAAAGATGGTATGCAAATAAGCACTGATACTACTAAAAAATCCAACGAGTGTAGAGAATTAGTACAAGTGAGAAGATATCGCCAATTGCCTTTGTAGAGTAATGTAAAGTTTTAGAAGTATTAAGAAGTTGACCCGGTTGCGAGAACGCAACTTTAGGTTGTTGTTTTTTATCGATGATCAAGACGTTGTAAATAGTTGTGTCTTTATCATGGTAACGGTCGGGAAATAAGTGTCTAGCAACTTGTAACTTAAGTCTTAATCTATTTTTTTCTTGGTTTTTTGATTAGCAACAATTTACTTCTCTCTCACCTGATGATTAGCCGCTGGTTTTACGCGAATGAGATCCATACTAACATGCATGTCTTTGCCTCGTTACGGCCATAGTATAGCATGTCTTGTACCCTCGTTGGTTTACGACTTGGTGAAAAGTTAGAAGTTTCCCTACCCTATATCATTCTTCATCCTAACCGTTGGTTAAATTCAAATGGGGATGTGATCGAACACACATGTCTATCCCGGCGTTCCGGGTGTGTATGTTTCTTCAGACTGCCCTTGTTGGAGTGGTACGTATCTGGTGAAAGCTGTAGATATGATCAAACCATAACTCCTTTCCATACAAAAACCATATTTACCTGTATACACTTGTTACTCCTTAGCTTTAGTGGTGGAGATGTGTATCCTTGTCAAGCGTAGATAAGAATACTCGAACACGACCGAGCAATTGCCGCTAATTAGTTACATGTTACCTACAAAGATTAGTGAGCTGATTTGAGTATTTTCATCTTTCCTATGTTGTGAGGTGTTATGGTTGTGTTTACAATGTAATAGATCAAATAAGTGCTTTAACGGAAAATATCCTTAGGGATACATTTTTATAAACTTCTAAAGTCTACTTGAGGACAAGTAGGATTCAAGTGGGGGGATATTTGATGACATCAAATAACGTCTATTTTATAGCATCATTTATCCCATGTTATTAACCCATTTTGTATAGTTATTGCAAAGAATTGTTACTTAATCGTTTATATTTAAGAATTGCAGTAATTATGGAGTAATTGGTGAAAGTTAGCAAAAGGCACGCATTCTGGAGCTTAAATGAAGATATTTTGAAGATTACTATTCTAAAGACCAATACGCCGTATCCATCAAGGAAGATACGGCGTATCCGTGCCTGCACTCACCAAAGACCATAGAGGAATAAAGATCAATACGCCGTATCCAGAGAGAATCAATACGTCATATTCAAGATATGGAATCAATATAATATTCTGGAAGATATCAAGCGTGGTTCCTACTCCAAGAAATTCCTAATACATCGTATCTAACTCTTGGATACGCGGTATCCAACCGACTTCCAGACCTTATAAATAGAAAACTCAAAAACGAGTTTTAAGTGTGTTAAATCATATTCTCGATACCTAAACCATAAAAGTCAATTTTTAGAGGAGAAAAAAGAGGCAGAAGTGGATGACAAAGCATCAATCCATAGGAAACAACCGTGTAATTCCAATATACTTTTAGTAATCGTTCAGTTTTTGGTATCATTCGTAAACTCTATTAGTTTTTTACCTTGGCTAATAAATTGCTCTCTGTATTTATTATGACGTTGCAAGGCTAATACCTTCGGTTATTAGCCATTATTATGAAGATCTGATTTTTGGTATGTTGTATTAATCATTATTTCTTGATTTAGATCACGTTGAGATGTCTGTGTTTATGTTTATAAGTTATTATACTTGGTTACGCGCTTTTGTATGCACTTAATCATTCACACTGGAATCTAGTGAAGCGGACCAAGCAGATCAGAGTCTGGATAGCTCTCTATATAGTATCTATACATCTTAGAATCATAGTTACACATAATTGTCCTCTAAGTCTTGCCTAGATACGTTTGGCTTAACTAAGTTTAATTGGATATTGCCAATGGTTTATTGACGTTGTTGACTAGAGTGAATCTAGATAATTCAACAAGTAACTTTCTGATTACATGGATACGTTGGACAAGTGTGCTACTATTGTATAAAATGCCATAACCCTTAAGTGGGTAAAGTCTCTATGATCTAGGGTTTAACAAGATCACCATTGCTTTAATCCCTAAGATAGATTATAATCAGCAAATAAGGATGCTTTATGCTGATGCGTTTAATAGTACAGAATATTGTTCTAGGTCATTTTAGGATATGTAACGCCAAAGTCTACGATGATAATGTCCAACTCGAGAGAAGAAATCATGCACTTAATAAACAAACCAATGTTTCCTAATTGGATAATAATGGATAATGATAGTTTTCTTATATAAAGTTCGACCTCTCTTTCATATTATTGTTAATTAGCTTGCTTGGGTTAAAGTCCTTTAATTGATTATAGACACCCAACCAAACCCGTCCAGTCACATCATGCTGAAAACCGCCGATTTGTCCGTTAGAATTAGGATTTAATTGACATAGGTTTAACATAGTTTAGAATAAAAAAGAAAATACCAAGATTAGATTAACCACATATTAATATTAAATTGATAAATTTAACCTCGCTTCAAGTGTTTGACACCCTACTTACCACGAAACTACTACCGATCAGGTACACTGCCCGTTAAAGTGTTGTTTTTGGTTTAGTCGGCAAAATATAAATTTAAAACTTGAATCATCTTAAATATACCATACAACGACAGCACATCAGTCATCAATTTTGCTCCCCTATTTGGATGCATCCTCTTGATTACCCAAACTAGCTTCATCAGAGGAAACTACTCTTGCAGATCTACCAACCTTGTATAATCTTCTTAGCTTATGAGTTATTGACCCTCCTTTCTTCTCTAACTTCTTGACTCTCTTCTTTAAACTTGTAATCTCCTGAGCTTGAGTAGTCTTTGTGTTCTCCAGGTTAAGCACTCTTTGTTGCAATTTGGTACAAAAATCCATCAATTCCTTAAGTTGCATACTAGGCTCCTCATTGACAGCCTCATCTGCTACATTTGTAGGATCACTAGGAACACTAGACTGAGGTACCTGAGTGTCCTTCTCCTTAGGCCTCCTAAATTTTTGTTTCCTTTGAGGTTGAGATGATGAAGGTTAAGGAATAATGGGTGTGTGATGGGGATCAGTTGGCATTGCTGAACCTTTACCCATTTCTTTTTTAGCTTAAACCACCATGGTTGGAAATAAGGGTGTTTCCCTTCTAGAAAAGTCTTTTCCTTGCCTTCTCATGTTAACAAAAATCTTCTTTATATAAGAGGGTGTAATATAAATCCTTTTGTGACTTGACATCCCCTCCAATTGATTATCCAAAAAGACTTGTATAAACCTTGGATACATTAAGAATTTACCAGCATTATCCAAGTTCTTCACCATGCTTTAAAAAATATACTTGGAAAAGTTGAACTTTTGGTTTGTGGCTAAACAAATAATTGTAGAAGCCATAGTGCTACTAAATTTATTTCATGCAGTAGTCTTAGCACTTAGGCATTGCAAAACAGTATGAATAAGGAATTTACATTAAGGAGAAAAGAAAGCTATAGAATGTAAGTTTCTGAGAAAGTTTCTCATACCCCATTAGTGTAAGTTGTTCAAAGATATCAGCATTGGGTAGACAATCAATACCTTCAGCATCTTCCAATTAAAGATCTCTTCTTACAGTTGCCTCAGTTATGATAATCTTCTTCCCATCCACTAGGGCTTGTAACTGTTGTTCCCCATTGACCGTTTTCACCTTGACAGTAGCCCAAAATTGTTCAATACACGAAGTATTATAGTGGGTTAAAACGTTTAAAGCATACTTTTATGGTATGTGCATTCAAAAATCAACAACTTGTTCAACCCCTAACTCTCAAAGCGGGTTTAAGCCAAAAAAATAACGACTAAATTGTGATGTATCAGCAACTGTAGGGTCGTTCATTGTGTTGGGTTTTGATGATGAATGATGAAATTTAGTTATGGTTTGTGATTAGAGAGTATATGATTGAATGAAATCGATTAATTGAGTGAATGAAACCCTTAATAGAAGTATTTATGAAATTACCCTCAACAGCATTAACGTTGACTAGCAGTTGTAAGTTATGCCTAGCAGCATATCTTTCACAGCATTATGAAGGTTATGCCTAGTAGCATTAACTTTCAACAACAGTAGTAAGTTATGCCTAGCAGTATTAACTTTCCCAAGCAACAGTAAGTTTATGCCTAGCAGCATTAACTTTCCTTAGTAGTGGTAAGTTTATGCCTAGTAGCATTAACTTTGAATCAATAGCATTAACTCCAATTCCATTCTAATCAGTTTTTCCATCATCAGATTAACATTTTAACTTACAAAATCTCTATGTCTGTTTTTGATTTCTCTCAATTCTTTTAGCTCACAATTCTCTCTGTCTGTTTTTTAAACAACTCTCTTTCTGTTTTTTCAACTCACAAATTCTTTTAATTCTTTTTCTCCCCAAATCACTTTGTCTGTTTTTATCTCACATAGCTCTCTTTCTGTTTTTATTCTCACCAACTCTCTCAATCTTTTTACCTCACGCATTCTTTTAATCAAGACCTTTAAAGATTGAGCATATCCAATACAGCATGCAAATAATGACATTTACTTACATCAAATGCGTTTGTACTCAAAATCTGTAACATTCAATGTTTATTAATGAATCTTTATCATTTGAATTACTTCTTTTCATTTGGAACTTTGATAAAGTGATGTCCTAATCTCAATGTGCTTTGTTTTTTAATGAAAAACAGGGTTCTTAACTATGCATATAGTACTCTTATTATCAATATAGATCTTTGTATGCATAAAGTTATACCCATAATCAAGCAATTGATTTTGAATCTAAAGCACTTGGCCACAGCAACTTGAAGCAGCTACATATTCAGCCTCTGTTGTGGAATTAGTAACCACAGTCTGCTTCTTGCACTGCCATGAAATCAATTCTACAAACAACACCCAAGGAATTGCAACACTCCTTGTTGTAACTTCATTATCCAAGCTTGCTACCAAGCATAATCACTATCGTGTAAGCAGCCAAATCAAAAGGTTAATCTTTTTTGGATACCAAAGGCCATTTTGGTTTGAACCTTCTTAAGATACCTAAATGTTTTTTTCACAGCATAAAGATGTACATTTTTGGTTGACTGGTATCTGAGAACAGGCACACACTACAAACATAATAACCAGAGTCTTGCAGAGTTAGATTACATCAATGAACCAATCATTGATCTATATAAATGAACATCCACTCCTTCAACCAACTTCATCTTGAGCAAAGGCCTTTTGAGTTTCCATATGTGTGCTTCTGTCTTTGACATCAGTAAAACCTAATTTTTTCAAAAACACGTAACAAACTTGTCTGACTATAAAAATTCCATCTCCTTTTGCTTTACTTGCATCCTAATAGAAGAATGGTGAGTTTCACCCATAAAAACTCATTTGAACTTCCTTATTCATCATCTCTCCCCCCCAACACCAGGGGGGGGGGGGGACCCCCCCCCAAAACTCAGTGCATAATGATTCTTTGTAGAGCCAAAAATGATACAACTACATACACTTGAGCTAACAGAATACACCTTTGTCCCTTCAATGAACTAAGACTTGTCTATTTTTTCCTCTCTGAAACTCCACTGTCCAATAAATAAGTTGACAAGGTTTCATACCAAGCTCTGGGAGCTTGATGCTGTCCATAAAGTGCCTTTTCTACTTTGTATACTTTGTCAGAAAAGTCTGGATCATCAAATCCTAGTGGTTGACAAACATAGACTTCCTCTTTGATCTTACCATAAAGAAAAGCACTCTTGACATCCATCTGGTATACTACAAAGTCTTTAAATAAGGCATAGGCTAAGATACCAATTGCTTCAATTCTGGCAATAGGGGCAAAGACTTCATCATAGTCAATCTCTTATTCTTGTGTGTACCATTGAGCAACCAATCTTGCTTTGTTCTTTATCACAATGCCTCTTTTATCCTTCTTGTTCCTGTAAACCCATTTAGTGCCTATGGGCCTTTTGCTATTTGGTAAATCCACCAGGGTCCAAACTCTTGTAGCTTGAATTATAGAAGCTCTTCCTGCATAGCATTTATCCAGCTTGGATCCTTTAATGCATGAATTATCGTTTTTGGTTCTTCTTGTGATAAAAAGCAAGCAAACAAGCAATTTTGAAAGTCTTTATGGTTTGTTCCTTGCTGAACAGATCTGAACAAACCATGTTCTTCCAAATTCTTTGTCATTCTTCTTGTTTGAGGTGTTAAATTCAAGTCTCCAATAATTTGTTCAACTGGATGATCTTTGTGTATTATTGTAGTTGGAATAGGACTAACATGCATAAATGCATCTAAGTTTTTCATGTCAGCCTCTGTACCAACAATCTCATCATAAACTGAACTAGACAATATCTTCCTATTCGAGCATATTTGGATCACTAGAAGTTTACTGCTTGATTTTCTACCAATAAGCATTAACTTCATTGTGCTAGCGCATTACATTGTTTAGTTGCTTGGTTAACATTATCATCCTCCTCTCCTTCTCTTGAATCATATAACTTTCCTCCTCTTTACTTGAACATCTACACCAATACTAATCAAAAACAAATCATAAAAATCATAACATTAAGTATATTCAAATCACCATCAACATCCCGTATCCAAACGATCATGAGGTGTGGGGGAGTGGCGGGGGTGGGGGTGGGAGGGGAGGGGGTTGGGTTGTAGGTGCGTAAATCGGGTTCGGGTGGGGGTGGGTGGGGGAGTATATGGGGGGGAAGGGGTCTGACAGTCTCACGTAGTTGATTTTGGATTTACGTGAATCACGAATGGAGAAGAGGAGGGTCTTAAACTTCAGAGGAATATGAAAAAAGTTTACTTGAAAGAAACGCCCAGAAAAGAAAGTGGTGAATTCAGTAAGAGAGATGAAAAGTAAAAATGATCAAGAGAAGGATGATAATGTTAACAGCACTAACAATGTTAATGCTGCTAGCACAAATGAAGTTAATGCTATTGGTAAAAACAAGCATTAAACTTCTAGATGGATCCAAAATATGCCTTGAAAGGAATAATTGTCTAATTCAGGAATGAGGGATGAAAGATTGGTGCAAGGCTGACATAACAATGTATGCCATTTATGCCTCGTACTATATCCAACTTACGAATAAACACAGAAGCCATTTTATATGTACTAAGAAGATCATCCAGTTGAACATTATTGGAGACTTGAATTACACCTCAAACAAGGAAGAATGACAAAAGATATTGAACCACATTCTTTCCTGTTCTTCAGTAAACTTCTTTTCATCATCTGCCTGAAGGTTTAAATCCACATCATGGGGGGGGGGGGGGAGGGGGGGGGAGAACTCTTTGAATTATTTTTGAAAAGAAGGTAAGATCAACAGGCCACAATGGTAGCAAAATGTAATCTTTGACAGTACTTGTTTCCAATTTAGCTTTTACATTGCATCATCAACAATGCATTTGTACTGCGATTACACCATTAGACTATTCCTACAATAACTGCTTATAACTCATTGACGTTGTTAGTGCATAATATCAAAAATCCAATATGGTCTACTTCCATGCAATATTAGTGTATTCTCACTAATTTGAAACATGCAGGTTTCTCTTAACTATCCTAGTTCTACTGTGAATACTATAAATGCTTACATTGATTGAGTAACCAACAAGAAATCCTTCATCAGCCTACCAACAAACTTGCCTAAAAGATCTATGGTATTGAAATTGTAAACAGGAAAGTTCATAGGAGTCTTGTTATAAGCTTACTAACACAGCAGCATAACTGTGACAAAGCAGTATAACTACTTTAGAATATTATCTTCAATCTTCAACCACAATACTAACTTACTCTAGCAGTACTAACAATATTAGCATACAAATATACGCTAAGCATTACTAATAAACACTAGCAGTACTAAGCTTCACTGGCATGTACAAGTTGCACCAGCAATACTAAGTTTGCATTACAGCACTACCTACTTAGCAATTTTTCATTAAGATTACCAACTCACTAATTTATGCTAGTCGAGCAGTACATAACCTTAGCACCTAACTCTAGAGACCACTCAGAATTCTTTTAATCCCAACAAGTAATATTATATTTTGCTGTTGTCTTGTTTAGGTGATAAGCATGCCTCGAGCAATTGTTGGTGATACCTCCCGTACTAAATCATATATTCCTAAAGTATCGGAAATACCCGAATTCACATCATCTTGCTCAATTCTATAAACCCATCGAAAATCGTTGCATTCACGAGGGCCGAGTCGTGGATCAAATCTATTACAAATCTAACAGCATTGAGCGATTGTTCACCAACGTTCGCTTCAATTGTCTTTTCGAGATCAATGAGCCAATCGTTCCTCGATTCATTCTAGACTTTTATAAGTCAAAGTCCAAATCGATGAGTATGGTTATCTTCTAATCTCATTCATGATTCAACATGAATTCATCACTCTTTCACTTGCACAATTCGGTCAAATTCTCATAATCCCATATAATGGTCAAGTCGTCTTCACGAATGAATAGGATCTTGCATCTCTTGTATATTCCCAAGAGACTGAGGGACCATGCCATACTGATCTTCCCACACCCGACGATATTCGTCGATTTCTTCAATTGGAACGTGTCGAGTTGAACCGCACCATCAAAAGCCAAAATGTCGTTCTCACTCCTAATCAGATTCTTACCAAAGAATTAAGACAAGACATGAAGCGTTGGGAAGAACACATTCATGAGAATGTGTTCAGACTAGGAGGCCACCGGGACCATCTTCCGTCTAGTCTCGCTCACATGTTGTATTGTATTGTTTCTGAAGAACAATACAATCTTGCTTATTTCTTTGTCAAACGAATTGAATGTGCTAGAGCTACTCCAACTGCCAATCTTCCTTATGGAATATTTTTAACTCGTCTCTATCGACATGTCATGGAACATTATCCGGCATTTACAATGTCGTCGATATGGTCATGCGTCCACTCGCTCTAAAACAAACTCGAAAACCTCGAAGTGATCGTGGAAAGCCAAAAGCCCGTTACTCCGTCTCATCATCATCCAGTCATCATCTTGGATCTTCTTCTCATCATGAAGAAGATGATGAAGGTACTTCTCGGGCTAGTACTCCATCTCCCACTACCTACCTAAACTCTCTTCAACCACTTAATTACCAATGCTATGACATTCCTACTTTTTCTCAACAAGATGATGATCTTCTCTTCGAGCGACAAATCGACTTGCTCAATCAAACGCAACAAATCCATGAGGAATCTTTAGAAAGAAGATGTTGAATGGTGATTAGCTTAATCGAATAACTTGTTTAAGACTTTGTGTGAACTTATGGTTATGATTATTTACTTGTTTATGTGATGATAACCCAATTTAGTCAGATGAACTTAGTCTTGCTTGGTTTATTTAGGACCTCTAATTATTATGGTAAGCTTATTAGAATATAATCATTCATCTTTATTTCATGAACTGTTTTGTGTTAAATGCATATATGATATATTTGTTTCATGAACATATATACATTCACATAGGACTTGCTGCAAATTGCTCACCAAAATATAACCTTTCTCATAAAACTTTAGCAAAAATAAAATTTTTAGTCGTCTGAAAAGTATCAGATGGGCGGCCCCCTTAGCTCATAAGGGCAACCCCCTTATCAACAAGGGGGCCGGCACCATAGATAAGGGGTCCGACCATCCAGTTCACGGGTTTTACTGTTTCCTTGTACTTTTTGACTCTCTTTTACTTAGCCTCAACTATCCTTACCCATAAAACTCAAACACATTTTGGAAACTCTTGAACTAATTCAAATTCATTCCATTTCTAAACTATTCTATTCCAATAAATTCCCTCCAAATGTTTACTATTACTTCATCATCTTCTTCATCCATTATCAACCACCATAAACCTCCACCACAACCAACAAAGCTTCCACCTCCAAACCTTCCAAAAGACCAAGAATAAACATAATACCACCAAAACAACTATTCATTAATCTCACTAACGATGACACCAAAACTCCTTCTCCAAATTACCAAGTCTTATCACCAAGTGCCCCAAATGCACCCTCAAAAACTCCATCCACCGTGGCCACTTCTTCATCTTCCATTGATTCCAAACTCAAATCACCAACCTCCTCCACATCACCATCAACCAATGGCTACTTGACCTCAACAATGTCTCCTCCTCTAAGAGTACCTCCATCACCTCCAACTCAAGAAAGTGGATCCATGGACATCACTCTCACTCTTTCACCAATCACTCCACTTGATATCCAATTCAATACTCCATTACCTTCAATACCCTTACCACCTCTTTTTGGTCATCCTTTTTCTTGGAATCTACTTGAAGCACATGGAGCAACATGCTTGTGTTGCATCCACAATCATAGACTTATCTTTGGCTTAAGTGAAGAACTTCAATATATGTTCTCCTATACTCAACACATGCTTTCAAACCACCACCACCAAATACGCCACCACCACCATCACTTTCTCCAAACTAAACATACTCTATGTTTAGTACTCATGTTTTAAATAATTGTCAATCAAACCTTTTGCAAGCAAGTCCTATGGTAAGATTCTAGGAATATTAGGAGCTATTGTAGTTACTTTATGTATGTTGTATTAGTATGATCCTTGCATCTTTAGTGAAGTAACTTTCAATATATGTTCTCCTATACTCAACACATGCTTTCACAACCACCACCATCTAATTCGCCACCACCACCATAACTTTCTCTAAACTAAACATACTTATGTTAGTTACTCGATTTTTCAAATAATTTTTCAACTAAACCTTTTTCGAGCAAGTCCTAAGAATTCTAAGAATATTAATAGCGTTGTTAAGTTTACTTTTTATTATGTTGAAATTAGTATGCTTCAAGCATATTATTTCAATTTGATGCATGCATGACTGTGTCTTATACATAATTTTTATGTGTAATGAATGGTCTTTAGTCTTATTTTTTTAAGATTGCACTTCTTGTCTTTAATCTTTAAGTTTGTGTTGAATACTCATATCTATAAATGTGTGAGTCTAGTTGATATATGATATTGTGATTATTGGTTTACACAAATTCATTGACACTTGTCAAACATTATCAACATGCTCTAGTATTTTTCTTTTTTATTTGCTATATGTTAGAATATGGTTGTCTTGTTCTTCTAACTCGTTTTTGTAGCAAAATTACCATAACTCGGTTTCTTGGTGCTCTTGAACGAGGGGGGGCACACATCAAGGGAGAGTACTTATTCCGTCGATTTAACTCACATTCGTCGACGAAGCCTTTTTGATTCTAACAAAAGGGGAAGAAATAGAAATAAAACTCACTAAATACTTGTTTAAAATAATTTTACATTTAATGAGTTTAGATTTTGTAATCATCAAAAAGGGGAGATTGTTGATAGAAATAATGCCTAAAAACGTTATTAATATTTTTTGATCTCTCTACGTTTTGATAATCACAAAATGTAAAGAGCAGCTCCAATGTAAAATTAACGAAAACAGTCATTAGAAGTAAATTTTCATTTCAAAAATTTAATCACTTAAAGGTATGAATAAATAAATGCTTAATGCATTTTATGATCAAAGGAATTTTTATTCAAACGCACATTTTCTATAAAATGTTGCAAACATTTTATAACTCTTACAAAACATTTTCTACATTTAAAAGAAATGTTTTATTCAAAATAAATATTTTGAATTCAAATTTTATACCTTAAAACGGCTAGAAATGTTCCAAAAAATACCTCACTTGGAAAAGAAAAAAAGGGAGCGTATGAGTCTGGGCGGCCTCCTTAAATATAAAGGCGGCCCCCTTAGTGATTAGTGGGCCGGTCATGGAGCTAAGGGGTCCGGCCAAGCCAAAACGCTCTCAACTTTGCCTATTAATAGCAGATTGTTCCCCACTGATTTTCTCACCTTTTGCACTCATTCTTTTTTGTCAAAAATCAGTCCATACATCACCTACAATCCTTTTATCATTTAATCTTAAGCTTTTTTTTCTAAGTGATTCAAGCTTAATTCCTCAAGTGCAAGAGAATAATACTTCTTATCATCAAGTCAAGAAGTATTGTAGTTTTATTTTTGTTATTGTGAAGTTGTATTATATCTTGTAAATTATTTGTGTATATTGTGAAAGTGTGTATTGTAGTTGTGTATAATGGGTAGATTGTGGTGATCATTGAAAGTATAGTTAGATCGTAGTGATCATAGTAAGTAGTGTTAGATTGGTGTGATCGTGGTAGTGTCTAGGTGAAGTGAAGTGAAGTTGTGAAGTGAAGTGAAATTGTGAAGTAAAGTAAAGTTATGAAGTGAAATAGAGTTGTGAAGTGAAGTTGTGAAGAGAAGTGAAGTTGTGAAATTGTAGTGAAGTAGTGCGGTTAGTATTTTAGTCCTCAAAATACAAAAGTTGTGATAGATTGGTTCTAGCTAGGATTAGAACTCGACATTTGGCTTAGTGTCAAAAATCGGTGTAAGCTTAGTTGCGTACGATTTTCTCCGTCTAAATGGAGTTTGTTGACATAGTGAAGAGAACTCCCGAGTTTGGTGCTCGGGGAGTGGAGTAGGGCGAAAAGGTACTTCGTTACCGAACCACTATAAATCCTTATGTTGTGGTTTGATCTTTCTAACTCTTATCTCTTGTATTTCATATCATTTATTTACTTACTTGTATTGTTCATATTGTGCACATATTGAGATCACATAAAGTTGAGTCTAAGTTTTTATAAACAAACTATACATCAAATTAAAAAGCGATAAACTATTCAACCCCTCTTCTAGTTTTCCACAGATTCTGTTAAACGATTAAGGGTTTAGTAACTGTGAAACAACTAAATTCAGGTATAAGGGTATTTTTGAGGTTTAATGGTGATTATGCCAAGCTTTGGTTATGAGAAGATAAGGAAGAAAGATAATAAAAAATATAAGTTATAAGGGTGTTTTAGACATTAAACATTATTAGCAAAAATTAAAAAAGTAGGTAGCCGTCAGTCGAGCATTTGTGGTTTGAGCAACCGTTAGTTGAGCACTTAGAAAGAGATAAGACAAAGTAATGGTTGAGTATTGTGGGTCATACCTACATCTAATCTAAAGTGAATTGTAATTGCAAATTAGCACGTGACGACAATTGAATGGAGTTGAAGAGTTAAGCAGTTGAGCGTGACAAAATTAAAAAGATTTTACAAAGTTGACCATAATAGAGAATTTAAAAAAATTATATCAAAACAGTAATTTTCTCTTTGATAAAAATACCAAGTTGAAAAAGTGGGCATTTGGCTATGACATGTGTCGTAGCTAAATAATTCCATAGCTAAAAGTTAAAATTGTTGCAGTGACAGACCGAAGTGGCAAATTTATATAAGGGTTATGTTAAAGTGGGGACATCTGGGTGTGTGTCACAGCCTGATTGGCCAGCAGTTATTTGTGAGGCCTGATAATGATTAATAACAATAATTGCTGACCAATCAGGCTGTGACACACAGTCTGTGTCCCCACCTTAACATGTGCCCCTGAGGCACATGTTACAAAAACCCTTTATATAAAATCAACTTGGTCATAAAAAATTATACCTTTTTTAATTTGTTTCAAAAAATGTGAGTAGTTCCTCATATCAACCTCCTCATGAAGTGTTAGCTGATACTCCCCTATGCGTAGCTACATCTGTATCAAAAAGTAAGGCATGATTCACAGATTTATGTGGCTACATGGCCCCTAGCCCAGAAGGCGTAACGAGCCCACACAACCAGTTGGGTCCAGCCCATAAGGCAATGACACTCTTTCCTTTACACACGCGGGAGGAAACCCCTATCGCCCTAAACAAGACTCGAACATGAGACCTTGTCTATGAGAGTAAAACCTTCATACCATTGAACCAAATGCCCGTTGGTAACCATCAGCCTTAACTAGATAGGTGTAAGCTGGTCCCAAGCCAGTTCTAACAGTAACAGTGGTCCAGTAGAGTAGAGTTACAAAAAATGAGATGTTTGTAGGAAGATGTTATAAAAGCTTTTTCAGGCCATTTTTGTCTATCAATAAATTCACATAAAACTGTACAGATTGGTCCAACTTAGCTATATGTTGCCGTAGTCCTTAAAATAATTGACGGGTCAGTAGCAGGAGAATCATGCCAAAACATACAAAAATGATAGATTGCATACCAAGACTAAAAATTCATGTTGAGCATTTGCTTGCGTTTTGCATACTTAGAAGCTCCGATATTCAAAATTTTCCTTTATGAAAATTGAAAAACCTCCTTCTTGAATGTCACTACTCGTAAACATTTCCACCCATTAAGATCGGATTATCAAAGTTAATACGTGAATATTGTTGGAAAAGGTTTAAAGCGTTGAGGTCAGGATTGCTAAGTTATAAGTTTGTACTATTTAGACCTTGGGTAGCGGATGAGCTAAGTTCATAAGAGGGGTATGTACCATAACATTTCAACATCGAAAAAGTGTTGTCATCTCAGCGCCACATCAGCTTTAGCATTTCAACGCCAACACACCAAAATACCCTTCTTATCATAACATCTCATAACACCACATTTTTGAAACCCACATTTTTTTATTTTTTATTTTTTCAAACAAATTATTTTTCACATTAAAAGAAATAACAAATAATATAACCTAATATTTTATAAAAGTTTAAGCAAATTAAACTATACAAACACAAAGAAAAAAGCCCAATTTAAAGAAAAAGCCACTACAAATAAAAATAAAGCCCACACTACCAACCCTAAATAAATGTGCAGCCAAAACACACAAAAACAATCGTCTTCTTCTTCCTTGAGAACCTGCAAAACACACACACACACACTTCACACACACACACACACACTTCACACACACACAGTTAATACACACACAACACACCACAAACAATTAAAAACGCAAAAAAAAAGAAAAAAAAAGAAAAGAATATGGCGTTATGCCGTTGGTATGCCAACACCACCACCAACGCCGTGCTCCTTTTTACATCGGCGGTATCATAACGCCACCAACGGCGTTGCCACGTGGACATAACGCGGGTTGGGGCGTTGTGACACCGTGTGCTCTAAGTTGTATATGTTGGAAAATTTGTTTAAAAAACTAAGGGTGTGTTTAATTGGAGAAACAATTTTTGTTTTGTGTTTTTAGATTTGTAAAAAAAGGAGGAATTTTTTTTTCGCAAAACATAGAAAGATATTGTTTTCTATTCTCAAGAAAACAAGAGAGTTACAAAGAAAACGAGGAAAACAAAAAAAATGTGTTTTGTAGTTTCCCTTGTTAAGTTGGGAAATGTATATTTTGTGTTTAGTAAAGAATTTTGTTGAAAAACACCCATTTGAACGGGATATCTGTTTTCTTTGTTTTCCACAAAACATTTTGTGAAAAATAAAGGTGTGTTCCTCCAACTAAATGCACTCTAAATTATTGTAAATTTTGTACACTATTTAATACTACGTATATGTATGTATTTTTTTTTTTTTGGTGCAGACGTATATGTATGTATTAAATATATTTAATGTTAGTTTGTACTGTGTAGGTTTGCATTCTACGAAGAGAGTATCGCAACGAGCTATATAAGGTCTAAAATAAAGTTTACATGAATGAGATATCGTGTTTTAAAATGAGATATTTAAACATAAAAAAACTAGAAATATGTAGGTGTGAAAAATGAATATAACATTGAAGGTTGTTCCTTTTATAAAACTCTCCATATTTTCTGTATCATTTTATTTTAGGAACTTTTTTTAACATATTTTATTTTAGGAATTGACTGAGACTTATTTAACAAGTCAATTACAATTTCGTTTTCTATGTTTATATAGATTTTCAAATCGTGTTAAATAATAACAGATTTGCATATCTTGTTCATATTTTGCTGCTATCCTATTTTGGGTAAAAAGTTGTTCTAATATTTAGCTACGATATTTTCTTGATGGAAAAAATAATATGTTTTTTATATAACTCCATTAGTTTTTCACAATTTTACTAACCTAAAAACACACCATGTTGCTTTAGTTATTCGATAAACATATTCGATAAACACGCCAACATTCTCGTGATCTTTCTAGCGACATGTTTGCCTTTTAGTAATGTGTCTCGTTGAAAACAGAAAAACGATAAATAAGTTTCAAGGGAATCGTGTCCAACCCGATCCCCACTTTATGTTTAGCATGATTCTTCTGTTTAACTCGTATGTTCTTTGTTTAATATTGCAAATCGAAGTCCGTCTTCTGATCTTCAACAATTCTTAGTCTGTTTTTATATGTTTTTTATGATTGTTTATGATTTATGCTTGTTAAAATTTGTAAATGGCTTATACGAAACAATGTACAGGAAAAAAAAAAAAAAAAAAAAAAAAAAAAAAAAAAAGGAAAGAAAAAAAAAAAAAGGGAATGAAAAAATAAAAAAGGGGGGGAAGAGATCCGTGAAATAGAAATTTTTAATATGAGAATGGTGAGAAGAATTTACAGCGACGCAAATTAAAAATTTTTAAAAAAGAAGATGGATCTATTTTATAAATTGCTTCAGAAATGTGAAGTTGTGATTTCTTCCATCTTTTTCACAAATCCAAAATTGTACATATGTTTCCGACATGTATAGGTAATATTCTCATAGTCTAAAAAGTTAAGTATATAAGAATTTCATAACGATCAGCACAACTTCATATAACTAGAGTGTATACCACATCTTTAAAATCTATCAGCTACTTGTTACTATTTATACTACATGTAAAGCAAAAAAATCTCTCTCCCTCTCTCTCTCTCACTCTCTCTCTCTCTCTCTCTCTCCTCTCTCTCCCTCTCTCTCCCACTCTCTCTCCCTCTCTCTCCCTCCCTCTCTCTCTCTCTCAGTAATACAAAGATTGATGCACATTGTACAATCTTCAATGCAAACAACAAAGAGTTGAAATTCAATAATACAAACATTCATGCAATATGTACAATTAACCAATTCACAACACATACTTATTGACTGGTCAACACATTTAATGTTATTATCAAAACATCCATTACTAATTAATGTAATTTTAAAAACATCTCTAAAATGAAAAGTACATGTTATTATACACATTGTATAAACTATTAAAACACACAAAGCTTTATACAATTTATATGCTAATACATATAGTTTTGAAAGCCGGACTGGGCCAACGGGTTCAACCGAGAACATGAGTGGTCATCGGTTCGGCTAACAAATAAAAGCCGCCTGAAAACGAACCGGAGAAAACCGGTTAGGACCTATAAAAATGGATGAACCGGGCCTGATAGCTTCCTTTTCTTTTTCTCCTATTAATCACAGGGTACCCGCCGCCGCAACGCGCGAATACCCTGCTAGTACTACATTACAACAAATTACTCGCCTAGCTTATGACGGAAAGAACCGGTTAGAACCTATAAAAATGGGTGAACCAGGCCTGATCGGAGTGATTTTCCTTTTGTTTTTCTCCTATTAATCACAGGTACCCGCCGCCGCCGCAACGCACGGGTACCCTGCTAGTACTACATTACAACAAATTACTCGCCTAGCTTATGACGGTAAGGGCATCCATAATGGTTAACTTATTAAAAGGTTTATAAAAATGTCACATTATTTAATGTCATTAATTCATAAAATATTTCATATTATAAACCTATTTTCACTATGGATAAAGCTTTTTGAGGTTTATGTTTTTAGGAATTCCACAATCACCTTTTAAATGTCATTAACTATTTAGCATATAAAAAAATTAAAAAATGATGATAAACATTTTTTGGACCTCTTCATAATTTTAGACCTCTTCATGCCACCTAAGCATGAAATGGTTTCTCACTATGGAGGCAAAAATCTGGACCTTTTTAAAAAGTTTTAGACCTATTTATAAATCACCATTGTGAATTCTCTAACTTAAGGGTGTGTTTGGCAACAAGCAAAATAGAGCATTTTGAAGCGGTAAGCGACAAGTGGTAAGCGGTTTGGTTGAAAAGCTTGTTTGGCAACAAAGCAACAAGCGTTTGAATAATGTCTAACCGCTCCATTCTCAAATGCTTTTTGAAGAAGCATTTCAAAACTGCTAGGAGCAGTTTGTTGTAAAATTACATTTATACCCTCAAATATAAAATTTATAATTTTTTTAATTAGGTCATATGTCTTTTTTTCGTAATTTTACATTTTCTACTTACAGCTTACAACTACGTTACTGATTGCTAAATAAAGCAACACACGTAAATATAAAATATAATATGATAGAAAATTACCAAATTACCCTTGAGGACAAAGGTAAAAAGGAAAATCTTCACAAATATATATAATATAATACGTATATTAACCGGGAAGTATGATTCCCGGGTCGTTATTCCCCAACGATTTGTGAAATTGAAACCACGTTTGTTGTTAGGACAATGATTTGAATTGGAAACAAAGATTGATTTGATTACCTACTTCTACAAATTAAAATAAGCAAATGATAACAATTAAGCACGAAAACAAATAACGGGGAATTAAACTTTAACTAAAAACGCAAAACGGGAACCCTAAACGGCAGTTAAAACCCTAAATTTCCAAATTTAAACCTAAAATGAATTTTTCTTTTTAAATAGACTCTAATTGACTAAAAAGTAAGTTTAAAAAAAGCTAGAACAAAAACAGAATTAAAATGAGCTTAAAAACACGAAAAATGTAAACGGGAACGAATCCCGTTCTTTAAAAAATGAAATTTTGCAATTTTAACCCTACGAAAACAAAACTAATTTTCCTAGAAACTTTATGATAAAAGAAAATTTTCTAAAAAAGATTTATATTTTTTTGATTATTTTTCTATTTTTTATGATTTTTTAAAGTTTTTAATAAAAATAAATGTTTAAAAATACTAAACTAATTATAAAAATTCTAAAAAAATTATGGAAATTAGCTTGAACTAATACGGACCTAGGAAAAATAAGCTTGGGGTCACAGCTTAATGAATAAGCCACGAAATAAGCTTAAACAGCTTATAAAGCTTAAATGGGAAAACTGTATATAAGAAATAGATTTTGTAATCTTAGAATGAAAAAGACCCCAGGGCGCGTTGGTAGTGAGGTGTGGTGTGTGTTGTTATAAAGGGTTGAGGGTGTTGAGGTCGGGGGTTCGAGTCTTGCTCACCCCCGATTTCCACCTTCCCCTTTTTTTATTTTTGAAAACTTATAAAAGCAAAGTTGTAGAAAAGTTGAAAATAAGCACTTTTAATAAAAGAAACTTTTTATGAAAAGCCCTAAATAAGCTGTAAATTAGCTTAAAAGACAGGAAAATACAACTAAAACTAATCTTTTTGGTTTTTTCAAAATTTTAGAACTCAAAAGAACTGAAATAAGCTAAAACTCAAGAACAAAAAGCACTTTTATACTAAACCTAACCTAATAAGCTAGTCCAAACTAGAAACAAGCAAATTAAGCCAGAAATAGCTTAAACAGATTACTACTACTTATATTTTTGGCTTTTTCAAAATTTCTTAAAGGCTACAACTAAATTAAGCTATCACTAAAAGTTTTAAAGCTAATTTTGATCCTAAGCCTAACCTAACAAACTAAAATGAACAAAAATAAGCACAAAGTAACAATCCATAAGCTGAAATTCACAAATAAGCATTTATAGAAAACTTAAAACCAAACAGTCCCTAAAGGGATCTTTGAGCTTATTTTTAAGCTAACAAATGAAGGACTTTAGCTATGGAACTTATATTTTCTTAAAGCTTGACTAAGTGGCTTTTTGAAAATGCTTTTAAAAAGTTATAAGGAAAACAAGAGCTTATTGGAAAAGCCTTTTGAAAACAGACAACTTAGCTAGCATTTGCTGACTTTAGTATTTGAAAGTTGAAAGACAAAAAGCTATTTTGCAGGTTAAAAACAGATTATCAAAAGAGCTTAACTTCAAAAAGCAATTTGAAAAAGATGATTAATGACCTAAAAACTTATTGTATTATGAAAAGCAAAAGCTAAAAACTATTTTAACTCTCTAAAAATTAAGCTAGAAAATGGAAATTTGTCTATTATAACTGCTGATGCAGTTGACACAATTGTGACCAAAACTTAAACTAGACAAAATGCAGGCCTATTTTAAATGACTTCTACACTCTTTTAACTCAAGCCTAGATGCAAATTAAGCAAAGACACAAGCTAAAACTGAATTAAGCTAATAATGCAATTAAAACTAGACAGATTTGAGCTTTTATGATACTTACTATTGAAAACTTAGCTAACACAAATCTAACTTATAAAAATAGCTTGAACTAACCTAAATTTGAAATCTAAAATAAACACAAAAGACCAAAGAGCCAAAAACAGCACTAACCTATGGTTAGTGTTGTTTACCCAAACACCCCTTTAACCAACTCAGAATCCATTTAAACTTGAGAATAAGAGATCTAGTGATTACAACTTAGAAACCAGATATCAAATAACTTGTAGCAACCACAATGAACATAAGTGAATAAGCCAATAAGCCAGAATTAACAAACTATAAGCTATGCTACTAATATTTTGATTATGACAGATTTAAGATGCAATATAAGCAAAACTAAGATCTATACTACCAACTATGAAAACATATGATTAAACTCACTTAATAAACATAATAAGAAAAGATTAAGCACACATAAGCTAATGATAAGCAGAATAAGTAACTATTAAGCTAGATATTTAAGACAGAAATAGAAATGAGGGACTTACAATTGCCTTAGCTAATCATCCATAAGTCCAATAATCCAAAGAAATATTTATTAACTGATTTTAAGAGTTTAAGTGAATTAGGTGGCTTATTTGAGCTCAACTTGAGCTTAGAGACTCAAAGAGCTTGTATGAGCTTATTAGGAGCTTATCAAACAGTAACAAAAAGCATTTGAGATAATAGAAGCTTTTAAGTAAAAAAAAAACAGGTAGTGAAAACTAAAATCCTTATTTTATTAATGCTTAAAACAGATTACACAGCTTGAAAATTGAAATTACAAGAGCTTAAAAAGAAAATTACATTTTAAATGAAAAGTTACATAAGCTTCTTAAAACTAAAAAATTGCAGGAAAAGAAGATATCATCTGTGTGAGTGAGGGGGTCTTTATATAGCACTTGAAAGAACACGCTCTATTTCATCCTATCCCTTCCTTCCTTTCAATCATTGAAAGTGTATCTTAAGCCGTTGGATCAACTTGATGATCACACGGATTGCCAGAGTAGCAATCCGTGATGTGACACTTTTTGTTTCTTTTGCAAGTGACTTAGTGTAAAAATCCTATTCTTTGTGTGCTTCTTCCATATCCACGTGTCATTCCTTTGTGAGGATTAGCCAATAGCATTCTTTTGATGACGTTTCTTTGCTTGAGAGGGTTGTTTAGTACTTAAATCTTAGGTTCTGTTTGTTTATTAAGAGAAAAATACTATCCTTGGTGTGTTTTCCTTCATTGTTACGCGTGCCTTTCCTTTTGGAATTGGCCATGAGAGCACAAGAGACGTTTAACATCTGCCAAGTGTCCTTAGATTACTTGAATATCATGGTCACGTCCTCAATTATTTTAACCCTTTGTTTGAGCTCGGCGTAAAACGGGAAGAAGATGTATAGTAACACCCCCTTTCCCAGCGTTTTACGTTTAAAGAGGGTGAGTTTGACTTTTCTTTTGACCCGGGTTAAAAATCGTTTAACTTTGAGCTTATGCAAAGGTTTTGGGCCACGGGTAAAGTTTAATTAGCTTGGATCTAAAAGGGTTAACGGGTGCTAAGTGGGTTTAATGTAAGAGTTACGGGTGGTTAACTCTTTAAAAATTAAAGAGTTAACACCGTATAGGGTTAGGTGACTAGTTTTTTGCATTTGGTTTTCTTTGAGGACTGATTTTGGATTTTTAGATTTTTTGTGGTTGACTACATATTGGAATAAGGGTTAACTTTTTTGATCCCTATGAAAATCATTCTCCGGCTCTTGTATCTCTTTCCTTACCCCCGTGTCCGTGATTTTCCGCTTTAACCGTTTATCTTGAGTTGATTTTTGCAATATCGTACCTTACACAATCACAAAGACAAAAACAAGCAATTACAGTCATTTTGAATACTTAATTTGTCTTTTATGGGACATTTTTGATATATAAAATGATATGTGTTTTCCGCACTGATATCAAAAATCCCCAAACTAAGCGTTGCGTGTCCGCACTACCCATACAATATGCCTAAACAAAATATCACAAAATTTCCCAAACTAAATCTTTAAACAGTACAAAGACTTTTGTGAGAGAGTTTATGAAATAACAAGTAATAAAACACGCCATTGTTCCATCTAATTTTTTATAAATAATTTTTTTAATATAACTGAGATTATTTCGACTTTCGTTATTTTCATAATTGTTAGGGATCATAGAACAAGATGCATTTCGATCCGAGAGATGCCCCAAAAAGGAATAATTTCATCGTCCCGACGTTT
Organism: Tanacetum coccineum; assembly: GCA_026074375.1. NCBI lineage: Eukaryota > Viridiplantae > Streptophyta > Magnoliopsida > Asterales > Asteraceae > Tanacetum > Tanacetum coccineum. The sequence continues at coordinate 29,176 of BQNB010040718.1, forward strand.
CACTCTGCGCATAATCCAAAACAAAAGCTTAAAATGACATCACAGCTACATATCAGTAAAGATGCAAACACTGCTCATAATTTGCAACTTGTAACTTTTGACTCCCTACCATTATTATATCTGAGGTAAATGTTGCTTATTTTGAATTTCAACCATGGAGTCAACGATTTGCAATACTATGCTTCATCACGTTACCATCCCGAGAATAATGAGTTGAAGGCGAGATCATCGCATGAGCGACTTTCGTCTCGGCACAAGAAAATCCCTCCTGTGTGGCTAAGTGACCAGCTTTTGACGAACCCCACGAGTCCTCCTACGGGACTCACGGACTTAGGTTTAAAAAACCTTAGGTTTTCCCTAATATCATATTTTATAAAAATAAAATAGTCAAAGTTTCAAAGCATATTTAATTTTACAAAAAGAAATCTATTAATTAATTCAAACTTAATTATTAGACATTTCTCAATTGTAACCCTCGTCCTTTGCGAAGTCTGCAACTTGTTTGTGAGCCGCAAGATGCAGCAAACTTTAATCAGTCTTCGGATCTTATTCTTACATGGGCCTTTCTTTAGAAGACTACCTACATCGGTTTGTGAACCGGCAAGATGTAGTAAACTTTTTATCAGCCCAACAGCTTTCATATATATTATATTGTTTTTATCAAATTAATCATTTTTTCATTCCTCAACATATCTGTTTTTTTAGAAAACACTTCTTTTATGAAAAATTCAAGTATAAGATTGAACAAGACTAAAATTCTTGCTATAATTTACATAAAAATTTGTTGATTTAAGTTAAGCCCAAAAACAACACGTATATATTATCCGGTAAAGGGCTTATGGGAGAAAAAGCACCAAGATTACGTTACATGAGGCTCTTAGAATTCCCAACTAATTACCTTTGATTAGCATCCTACTCATAATTAACTCTATCATTTTTGTTCTTCGCGAATTTCTTGCGAACGCTTAGCCTAAAAGTTAAGAAACAAGCTAGAGCTCAACACGCTCGATCGGGTCAAAATTTACTCTATAATTCGATACCAAGCATGAAAGTCAAAATTTAGAACAAAAATACTTATTTTATTTTAATGTAAAAAATTTAAAATTTTCATATTTTGGAAAATTTTGGTAGGAAAACGGTAACAGTGAAACACAGGATAAAATTAGGTAAGATCATATCGAAGATATACTACCCCATACTAAAATCAAACATTGTCCTCAATGTTTCCTAGCCTAAGACTTAAAAACCCCATACTAGAACTCAAAAAGGTCTAATGCATAACTCAAACATGAAGAAAGTATCACAAAAATCTTAAGCCGTTTATCAAGTGAGCTAAAAGATAAATGTTAGACGATAATAATCCTTAGGATATCTGATTTCCCCAAACTAATGGCAAGAAAAGGCTAGGAAGCTCGAGTGGACTGGGACAAAACACCGAACACGAGAGACTTCAAAAAATTTGGGTGAATCCTGCAAACAATCACAATAAACAACAAACACAAAGATCGGAAGATTACATGGGCCTCCTCACAATATCACAATAAAATAATAAAGAAAATAAAAAATAGATAAGCATGGGGTGCCTCCCACGAAGCGCTATGTTTTTGGTAATCGAGTCACATAGCTTGACTCGATACCTAAATTCATTTGTCCTTAGGGAAAAGTCTGGAGATCCGGAAAACCATTGGTGGTGTGTCCCTCCGAAGTAGTGCTTAAGGCGGTGGCAGTTTCACTTTGAAGTTTTGATCCGTCGGTATGAGAATAAGTTAGCAGTACCATATGAAAAACTTTGTTATAATGAAAGGTCCGGACCATCGGGAGTTTTAAAGCTTTCGAGAATATCTTAAGACAGAGAGTTTGAAAACATTACTGGATCACCAATATTGAAATACGGTTTTTGATCTTTGCGTCGTGAGCTTCCTTCGTCCACTCCTTATAAATCAAATAATTCCGTATGCTTTGATCACGAAGCTCATCTTAGTTTATTAAGTTTGCATGCTTCCGATGATCGATTCGTCGGGTATTAAGAATCAAAATTAAGCAATGATTTAAATGCCCAAATACGCCTCTAATGCCTAATTCGATAGTATATGACACGACGTTCCTTACACGAGCTTGTAAGGGGTGCAACAATTGTGTCCTTATAAGCGGTACGTGAATGCCCATAGAGCGTCATCAAGCCTATGGACCATGAGCACGGTTTTCTCTAACCCGTACCTTTCTAAACTACGTTTTTTTTTTTTTTTTTTTTTTTTTTTTTTTTTTTTTTTTTATTTTTTTTTTTTTTTTTTTTTTTTGTATTTTTTTAAAAAAATACAAATAAAAATATAAAAAAAAAAAAAAATGTAAAAAAAAAAAAAAAAATGTTATTTTTGTTTTTTAAAAAAAAAAAATTTTTAAAACCCGTGAATTTGAACACCTGACTTGACCACTTTGTTTGAGGGTGGTAAGGGTAGCAAGAACGATGAGTGACCCCCATACTTAGAAAATTACTTTAGCCAAATTTTGTCATTACAGAAATGGGTCCGCAACGATAGCTTATATTAGCTCTCGGGTTACCGAATCGGGCAAAAATAGAATTTCAAACTAACTACAACTCTAGCATCGTTAATGGGGAGCGCATTGGCTTCACACCAATTTGGATATGTAATCACTGCTACGAATTATGTATTTATTTCCTCTAGATGACGAAATGGTCCCAAATCTAAGCCCCAAACATCAAGAGATTTCTACACACTTGGCCTGAGTCACAGTTTTTGACTAACTCATGGCATCTTGTATATTGTGGGGACAAACAAATCCTGAATCTAAAACTTTTTGGCGTGTAGTGGCAACCGTAATGTCCCCCGGTGGGTCCACTATGGCAAGCTGTAAGGATGTCGACAGCTTCTTGGCCTGAAACACATCGCTGGATCACTTGATCCGCACAGGTTTTGAATAGAAAAGGGTCGTCCCAAAAATAGTGTTTGACATCTTTGAAAAATTTGTTTTTCTGCTGAGTTGACATTCCTGTTTGGACAATGAAATGTCCCCGCGTGGTGAATAGTCATAATCGGCAAACCACGGGGTACTTGGGTCACCACGAGAAGTCACCATATTAAGTGTCTCGAGAGGAAAATTTTCGTTTATTTCCTTTGGATCAAAAACATTTTCATACAGGGGTTTTTCAATAACAGGAAAGAGGACCGGACGGTGTAGAATATCTTGCTCCCTTCGAATTCAAATTACTGTTTAAAATCGAATCTTGAAGAAAGAGAACCCAACGTACCTAATCTTGGCCGTTGCATCTTTTTTTCGCAATAGGGTACTAAGGGCGGAATGATCCGTATACACTATGCTTTTATTCATGATGAGGTATGACCGGAATTTTTCAAAAGCGTACACCACAGCTAAACATTTCCATTTTCTTTATGGTGGTAGTTCGATCTGCTCGGTCCTTAGTTTTTGCTTGCATATGTACAGGCCTAAAGAGATCTCAATTCGATGTCCTAGAACCGCCACCTATGGCATAGTCACTGCCTCGCAATCAGAATTGGAGCTTCGGATTAATTTCGTCTTTAAGGTCGAAAAGCTTGAATGCATTCCTCGGAGAAATGTAAAGATGTGTTTTCTCAAGAGATGAGTCATAGGTCCGAAATTTTGAGAAAGTCCTTGATGAATCTACGATACAAACCAGCATGTCCCGGAGAAAACTCCTAAAATCCTACGGTAGTATGGGTGAGGTAACATTAGCAAAGTACGTCTATTTTGGATTGTCGACTTCTATTCTTTCTTGAAATTTTGATGTCCAAGTAACGATGCCCTCTTTTCACCATAAAATGGCTTTTGTTCCCCTATTTAGAGCCAAATAGTGTTCACACCGTATTAAGCATCTTTCTAAATTGAAAGGCACGTTTTTTTTTAATTTTATTTATTTTTTTTTTTTTAGGGGGGGAGAAAGAAATTCGTCCTAAAACGGAAAAGTCGTCCATGAAAACCCATCGTCTTTTCAATCATATCATAGGAAGAAAAGCCATCATACACCTCTGGAACGTACCTGGTGCATTGCATAAGCCAAAAGGCATGCGGCGGCCGTTTATTAAGTGTGCTATAAGATAAATGTTAGTCGATAATAATCTTTAGGATATTGGATTTCCCCAAACTAATGGCAAGCAAAGGTTAGGAAGCTCGAGTGAACCGGGACAAAACACCGAATACGAGAGACTTCAAAAAATTTGGGTTCATCCTGCAAACAATCACAAGTACAAACACAACAGGAATCGGAAGAGTACAAGCCTCCTCACAACACATTAAAAGCTAGAAAGAAAATAGAAAATGGATAAGCATGGGGTGCCTCCCACAAAGCGCTTTGTTTTTGGTCACCGAGTCACATAGCTTGACTCGATCCCTGAATTTATTCGTCCTTGGAGAGAGTAAATGGAAGAAGAAATCTCAATCGAGCTTTCATTAATGTTTGGAAAAACATTAAAGCACATGAAAGTTCCATCCCGATGAGATGCCACCGGATCTAAGTGGAGATGCCAGGGTCAAAAATAGTGTCCTCGTTTTTGGTGGAGGAAAGTAAGGGAGAAACCTTAGGATAAGTGAGATATGGAAGAAAAATCCAAGTGATAAATGTGAAGGAATTGTCAACTTCAACATTAATCTCACCTCCTCCTGGGTCAAAACATTCATCTTCATTAAGCTCATCAACATTATTTATCACTGGCTCATCGGGTTCCATGTCGAAGGTTAAACGTTTATGAATGGGATCATCGTTAAGCAAGTTGTCAATAATATCCTCTTCCGAGTCAAAATCACTTTCAATACCTGGTGGTATCGAATCATCCGGTCCCGAAAATATATCGATCTCTTCCCTATTGGAGTCACTATTCTTAACAAGAGTAGTAGATGTAGGAATAGACTCGATGATTGTATGAAAATTTTCCAGTGACTGGGAAGATGAATTACTGCATAGCAACGACATTCGATTGATATAATCCTCGTACTCTCTATCAATTCTTGGAGGAATCGTGATAAGTTCACCGGTGAACTCATGGTGAGGAGGATCACTTTTGGGAGAAAAAGTAACATGATCTGATTCATTCTCAATGTGTTGTGGTTCATGATCAAAAAATAAACTGGGAGAGAGATTATGGGTGGTATCATCACTAAGCAAACTCTCAAGATATAATACGTCTCCTTCCGAGTCAAAATAGCCTTCACTATATGTAGGAACTTCGATAGCTAGAAAAGCATCGATCTCATCATTATTGCCTCCTGGATCAAAACATTCAGCCTCATCAATTGGAGCATCGTACAAAATTCTTTTCCAATCATTCTTTTTACATTCCAAATCAAATAAATCATTATTCTCTTCAAAAAGTGGATCATCGATGAATCCCTCGAGAATGGAAGCAACGCTTTTCAAAGATAGTAGACGAATCATGGTGAAGTAGAAACTCAATGTCGTCTGTTAGAGTAAGACATTCATCATTGTTAGAATCAGAAAGAGGTGTGACTAGGAAAGTCGACTCATCAAGGTTGGAATCATAAGAATCCTTGCACTCGATGTCCTCTAATACTTCATCAAAAAGAAGGTTTATGTCACTAGAGTTGAAATTGACATCAAACTCGAGAAGAGGGTTAGAGAAAGTCACGAAATCATCACGTGGAACGTTGAAGGAAGATAAATCATCACATGAAGGTAAAACGTTCTTATTATCACTCCTGGACGTGTCCTCAGATTCTCTTGCGATTGGGATAATTTCCTCAGTACTAAAAGTACCAAGGTGTTCGTCCCCCATTATGAGAGAATCCTAGGGCTCAATAGATGGTAAGGTGGATGTGATTACAAAAACTAAAGAAAATTGAGGTGTTTTGTTTGAATGAAACCTGCTCTCCTTGCAAACAACTCTAAAATTCTTCAAACAAGGTGTGATACGAGTTTGGCGTTTAGTCGTCGGCTCTGCGAGATTCTTCACTTCATGCTTTTCTTTGTTATCGTTGGCGTCTTCCGGTGGAGGTGGGCAAACTTGAGTGGGTTCGTCTTGCATGTGCCATTAACCATTTTAATTGACTCGTTTACATGCTTTTGAGGATGTTTTGACGTGCCATTGACATGAAAAGTTATTTGTTCATTTCCGTCCCTTAAAACAAGCTCTCCTGCGTATACATCAATTAAAGCACGGCTGGTTCTAAAAAAGAAACTTCCTAGTATGAGAGGAACTCGAGGATCGGCTTTAAAATCGACAACAACAAAGTCGGTAGGAAAATGGAAATTCCTAACTTTGACAAAAATATCTTCGGCGAGTCCTTTAGGACGTGTAATCGATCGGTCCGCTAACTCTAAAGTCATCCGAGTTGGTGTAAGATTAGGCAGAGAAAGCTTTTTCCAAATAGAAAGAGGCATTAGATTTATGCTCGCACCAAGATCAGCCAAGGCGTGGCATACATCCATTCCTGGGAAATTACATGGAATAAGAAACTTGCCGGGATCTCCAAGCTTTTCGGGAAGCTTTTTGAGGAGCATCACTGAGCAATTCTCGTTCAACGGTATCTTAGCTAACTCAAGCAACTTTTCTTTATTCACGAGCAAACTCTTAATCGTAGGAGCTAATCTTGGCATCAAAAGTAAAGCATCCGCGAAACTAATGTCGAAGCGCAAATCTTGAAAGATTTGGAAGATCTTCTCTATTTTGTTCGAAGCTTTGTCACGGGACTTTTGATCATCACGTCGTGAAGGGTATGGAATATTTGGCTTAGGTAAACTCTTCGGAATATCGGATTCCAGAATGGGAGTGGTTTTTTAGGCCAAAGTTTCGGACATTGGGTTTCAAGAAATGGAAATAGGATAAAACCGGAGTGGGATTTGGAGCGGGTATTACTTGGAAAAATTTGTTTGCTTTTTTCGTTGTTCTCCTCGGTTTCTCGTTCATCTACCTTTTTAGGTGAAGGATTAGTAGGATCGAGGGTCTCGTAAGCAACACCATCTTCACCCTTCGGGTTTGGATGGTAATTATCTCGAATGAGTACCCGAAGTGGAGGCTTGTTTTGAAAAAATCCTACAAATCATGTTTTTGCAAATTAAATTTTGAAAGGTGGTTTGTTTGATTCATCATGACGGCTTGTTGAGATGTTTATCCGTGTTATGCATTTCATCTCTAAGGTCTCCTTTCAACGAGTTGATTTGATTTTGCATGTTCCTTAACATCTTATCATTATTCCTCTTGTAACTTGAAAAATCATTTGAAATCTCTTGTTGAACTTGATTATTAGGAACTTGAATCGGTTGGTTTTGAAATCCTTGGTTTTGAAAATTTGGAGCATGATTATTTTGAGCTTGTGAAACCATGATTTCCATTTGAAACATTATTACACCATGAAAATTATTCCCTTGAATTTGATTCTGATTAAACCTATTTTGACCATTGTTTTACACCGGAGCAAAACCTGGTGGTGCCATTTGATTACTAACACGGTTTGGAGGGTTAACTTGATTGTAAGTACCCGTGGTTGCGCAAACACTAGCCTGATTGTTATCGGTAGCCGAACAATTATACCAAGAATGGGCACCACCACAAGTGACGCAAGTTTCCTCAACCGCTTTAACTGGAGCGGGAGTGACAACTTTCTTAGAAACAATCTCGACTAAAGTCGAAAGTTGATCTGCAAGCTTATTGATTCTCTCATCCGTTTTACTAGAAGTAGCATTCATCCTAGAAGCATTTGATCTATTACGTGAATAACGAACTTTTGATTTGTTCTCAATTATGTTTAAAGCCTCTCTAGTCGTCTTACTCAAAAGATTTCCACCCGCCGCGGCATTTAAGGAGTCTTATTCATTCTCGTTTAAACCTTTGTAAAAGGTATCAACTTGAGTTAACTCCGTAAATTCGTGATGAGGACATGCTCTAAGCAACTCCTTAAATCGTTCCCACGCTTCACTAAAAGTTTCCTCAATTTTTTGTGTAAATCGAGAAATTTCATTCTTTAAGTGAGTGGTTTTTGAAGGAGGGAAAAATTAATTAACGAATTTGGTAACGAGATCCTCCCAAGTCAAGGATTGTAGTTTGGTGGGCGTTCTTTCTTCGTACCAAGTTTTTAGCGGCTCCCTTTCGAGCTTATTGGAAACATCATAAGCTTAATCACATCGTTAGGCACATTCCTAAATCGTAAAGTCGAGGTAATCCTTTTGAAACTATTGATATGAGCATGAGGATTCTCACTCTCACGACCGTAAAATGGGTTAGCTTGAACCAATTGAAGCAAATTCGTCTTAATCTCAAAGTGATCCGCATTGATTTCTGGTAAAACAATAGCTTCTCCGTACCCTTCCGTGGGGGCACGGAGTAGCTCCTCCATGGTACGTTCTGCCATTGGTGCAACAATAGTTCGAATCTCGGGTTCGACTATGTTAGAAACTTGTCTTCTCCGACGTCTTGGAATTGTGACGTTTGAATTATTAGGATAATTGGAACGTCTAGTGCGCATGCACTATTTAAAGGAAAATAGAAAAATAATAAGAAAAATATTTTTGGTTTTTCAAAAGTTTATTCACAATCTAATTTTAACGGACAACGAGAAAGACAACTTGAACCAAATAATCAAACTTACTTCACGGTAGCTCTTAAAATTTTTACTTTTTAAGGTGAGTCGTATCTCGTAAGTGACACAAATGGTAAGTTTTTAAATCTTTAATTCGAGTTGGGAACTTATTATGGATAATACCTCAATTGAAGGTATTATTTGTTGGTGTTCTTTTACCAACTTTGTAACTTTTTAAATTGAAAGAGCAAATATTTTTGTATTTTTGTTTTTAATCTTCTACTTATACTAAAAAGAAAAGAAAAATATTTTTTACTTTTTATTTTTTTTTATTTTTTTTAATTTTTGATTTTCTTAAAAGCGTAACTTTCGAAAACGAAAGGTTCTCCAAATCACGATCAACAAACTTCAAACGAAGGAATCTTAATCACAATTCCCCGGCAGCGGCGCCAAAAATTGATTGCAGCAATCTTATATAGGTAATAATAAAATATATAATATGATGGAAAATTACCAAATTACCCTTGAGGACAAAGGTAAAAAGGAAAATCTTCACAAATATATATAATATAATACGTATATTAACCGGGAAGTATGATTCCCGGGTCGTTATTCCCCAACGATTTGTGAAATTAAAACCACGTTTGATGTTCGGACAATGATTTGAATTGGAGACAAAGATTGATTTGATTATCTACTTCTACAATTTAAAATAAGCAAATGATAACAATTAAGCACGAAAACAAATAACAGGAAATCAAACTTTAACTAAAAACGCAAAACGGGAACCCTAAACGGCAGTTAAAAACCCTAAATTTTTAAAATTAAACCTAAATTGAATTTTTCTTTTTAAATAGACTCTAATTAACTAAAAAGCAAGTTTAAAGAAAACTAGAACAAAAACGGAGTTAAAATGAGCTTAAAAACACTAAAAATGTAAACGGGAACGAATCCCGTTCTTTAAAAAATAAAATTTTGCAAATTTAACCCTACAAAGTGCAAAAAACTAATTTTCTAGGAAACTTTATGATTAAAAATAAAATTTTTCTAAAAAAGATATATTTTTTTTGATTATTTTTTATTTTTTTATGATTTTTAAATTTTTTTTAATAAAATTAAATGTTTTAAAAAATACTAAAACTAATTATAAAAATTCTAGAAAAAATACAAAAATAGCTTTTAAATAACTAGTACCTAGGAAAAATAAACTTGATTACAATGATTAGCGAATTAGTTGTGTAATAAGCTTAAAATAGTTATATGCTAAAAGGGAGAAAAACGTGTTATGTATAAATATTAAATTTTGTAAAGGTTTAACGAAAAAGACCCCAGGGCGCGTTGGTAGTGGAGTGTGTGTTGTGTTGTTATAAAAGGGTAGAGGGTGTTGAGGTCGGGGGTTCGAGTCTTGCTCACCCCCGATTTCCACCTTCCCCTTTTTTTTATTTTTGAAAACTTATAAAAGCAAAGTTGTAGAAAAGTTGAAAATAAGCACTTTTAATAAAAGAAACTTTTTATGAAAAGCCCTAAATAAGCTGTAAATTAGCTTAAAAGACAGGAAAACACAACTAAAACTAATCTTTTTGGTTTTTTTTCAAAATTTTAGAACTCAAAAGAACTGAAATAAGCTAAAACTCAAGAACAAAAAGCACTCTTATACTAAACCTAACCTAATAAGCTAGTCCAAACTAGAAACAAGCAAATTAAGCCAGAAATAGCTTAAACAGATTACTACTACTTATATTTTTGGCTTTTTCAAAATTTCTTAAAGGCTACAACTAAATTAAGCTATCACTAAAAGTTTTAAAGCTAATTTTGATCCTAAGCCTAACCTAATAAGCTAAAATGAACAAAAATAAGCACAAAGTAACAATCCATAAGCTGAAATTCACAAATAAGCATTTATAGAAAACTTAAAACCAAACAGTCCCTAAAGGGATCTTTGAGCTTATTTTTAAGCTAACAAATGAAGGACTTTAGCTATGGAACTTATATTTTCTTAAAGCTTGACTAAGTGGCTTTTTGAAAATGCTTTTAAAAAGTTATAAGGAAAACAAGAGCTTATTGGAAAAGCCTTTTGAAAACAGACAACTTAGCTAGCATTTGCTGACTTTAGTATTTGAAAGTTGAAAGACAAAAAGCTATTTTGCAGGTTAAAAACAGATTATCAAAAGAGCTTAACTTCAAAAAGCAATTTGAAAAAGATGATTAATAACCTAAAAACTTATTGTATTATGAAAAGCAAAAGCTAAAAACTATTTTAACTCTCTAAAAATTAAGCTAGAAAATGGAAAATTTTCTATTATAACTGCTGATGCAGTTGACACAATTGTGACCAAAACTTAAACTAGACAAAATAGGAATGAGCATTTACTAAACTGATTTGAATCTAGAAATACAAATGACCCTTAACAGATTTAGACTAATATTAACTAACTTATGAAAAACTAATTATCCCTATCCTAGCTTATGAATTTAGCACAAGCTATTAACTACTGAAAACTCAACTGACTTAATTCTAACTTATAAAAACAGCTTAAACAATCCGACAAGAGTTGAGTTTTAATACAACACAAAAAACTAAGAAGCTATAAACAAGCACTAACTTATGGTTAGTGCTGCTGGACTCCAACACCCCATATTAACCTATATCCATTCCATTTTACTCACACACACACATAATAAAATTTAAAGCTCAAATCCTACTTACAGATAACAAGTAGCTTAAGACAACTATGATAAGCAAATAACAAAGAGCAAATAAGCCAGAGACGAAGAACTAAGAACTATGCTAATATTTTTGAGTTTTTGACAGTTTTATGAATTAAACTAAGAAATCTAAGATCTATGCTATAAAACTTAAAAACAGATATTCAAACATATTTAATAAGCACAATTAGATAGATTTAAGCACAAATAAGCTAGACTAATAGCAGAATATAAGCATATGCAAAATCAAAGCTAAGATACTTGAAAATTAAAGGAAACTTACAAAATCCTTAGCTAAACAAAGGCAATAGTGCTCAAAAGAGCTTTCAACAGCTCTAGCTTATCATAAGGATAAGCTAGTAAGGTCCAATAAGCTCTTCCATTGTAAGCTTATCATCCAGAAGTCCATAATCCATAAGCAAAGGTATTAAGACTGATTTTATAGGTTTAAGTATATTAAGAGCTTTATTAATAGCTCAATTTGAGCTTAGAGACTCAAAGAGCTTATATTGAGCTTATTAGAAGCTTATCAAACAGTAACATGAGAATTTAAGGATTTAAAAACTTGTAAGGCAAAACCGATTAGGTAAAAACAAAGGAGAATTTCATTAACATTAAAACTGATTACAATAAGGTGAAAGTAAGAGTACAATAAGTTGAAAAAATTTTAAAAGCTAAAAAACTAGATATCCCGTGTGTGTGAATGTGAGGGGTATTTATAGCCTGAGAATGAAGGTTCTAGGCCCCTTTTTAACTTAACCATCTATTCAACTCAATCATTGGATGTCGATTGTGTGCCCTTAGATTAGATTTTGATCACACGGATTGCCAACGTGGAAATCCGTGTGTCAGATATCATTGTGCTTCTTTTGTGAGTGTTTTAGTGCAAAAACCCACTCCTTGGTGTGTTTTCTCCCTTGCCTCCGTGTCATTCCCTTTTGGGAATTGGCCAATGAGAGCGTTTGGTGATGTGTAACTCTGCCATTTCATTGCTTGTCACTTGAATTAACTTGCCACGTAGCCAATTTGCATTTTCCCTTTTTTTTATGACGTTAGGTAAAAGGTTGAAGACGGGTGAATAGTGGTAACTATATTTCCCGCGTTTTTTACTTTTTTTGTAAAAGGGTGCGTTTGATTTCGTTGACCCGGGGTAATATATGTTGACTTTGGGCCGGGTATAAGGGATTGGGCATGGGCTAGGGTTTAGTTTTGGATTATATAAGAGTTTAACGGGTGTTAACTCTTATAAACAAGAGTTAACACCGTTATGGTTTAGGGGTTTTTTTTTGTAATTTGGTTAACTTTGAGGAACTGATTTGGAATTTTTGGGTTTTGTCTTTTTATGGTTGACCACTGTTGACCATAGGTTGACTTTTGTTGACCTTTGATAGCATTCTCCCGGCTCTTGCACAATCAATTCCGTTCCCGTGTCCGTGTTTGTCTGGTTTCTGAAACCGTTCTATCTTGAGATTTTTGCAATTTCTTACATTACACAATCACAAAGACAAAACAAGTAATATACAAGCATTTAAAGCACAATTTTTTCTTTTTAGGGCCTATTTTGATATAAAATGGATATATGTTTTCACACATATCAGCATGCTTTGGGTCAGCAAGACTTAATTCATCCAACATAGACTCAGACATAATATTAACGCTGGCTTCTATGTCTGCTATTGCATTTATGCTAAATATATCAACTAAACAAGGGATAGTAAGACTTTCTGGGTTTGGTTTCTCAGGTACGCTTGATATCCTTTCAATTTGGATGGTTTCTTTCTGAGGCACGTCATTTTTTAGTGTGTGATCCATCATGCACTCACTCACTTCATGTTCTTCCCTTCTAAGTTGATCGATTTGGGCTTCCCACTTTCTTAGGGCATCATCCCTGGCTTGCCTCCTAAGGTTTGAATGACTATCGTCCCTTTTTTGTTGAATTTTCTAGCATTTCTCTAACTCTGCTCCAAACCAATCACCTAGGCCTGATTGCTCTGTTCATTAATTTCCTATGTTATTTGGCTTCGATGGTTTTAGTGATTTTAGGGTGAATAGGGGATAGTGATGCCTGATGGTAAGGATTGGTTTTTGTATCTATGGTGGATCAAGAATTTTATGAGCGGGGACTTAAAATGGTCTGTATTGTGGTAGGGACAATCGACTTTGGCTGTTGTGTGGTTGATATGCATCGTAAATCTGGTTTTCATTGTTTTTTCATTTTCCAGGTATTAAGCGATGGTCATATCATCAACCTTTTTAGGTATATGACTTTCTTGTGTCATCCTAAATACTGTTCAATGGTGAGATCTTCAAAGTCAACCTCATCCATGATGTTCCTAAGAGAATAAAAAGAGGTGAGGAAAGACATAATAGAAAAAAATTCAAATTACTACTAATTTTTAGCTCCCCGGCAGCGGCGCCAAAAACTTGATGCGTATTTTCTTTTAAAATATATTTTTATCATGTTTTAAATTTATAAAACTCGATCTACCTAACGACATACTAACGGGCAGAGAACCTGATCGTGGGTAGTATAGAATGGTAAATCCGAGGTCGTCCTAAGAGCTAAGTTGTAATTAGTTTTAATTTGAAATATCACGTTTTGAAAATTGTTTTTAGAATTGATTTGAAATAAATAACAATGCAATAAAATAACTAAAAATTAAATGGATAGGAGATATCAAGAGAGAAAACGTGCTAACCTAGTTACTACATTACTATTGTTATGAAGGACTTTTCTATGAAATGGTCAACACCTATTGTTCATTACTGGTTTCTAAGGTCGATAGACTTGAAGGTGCATATACAGTCTAACCTATACTCCCTGCGACTCTGAATCAGTCCCGAATCATCTAGGAGGTAGGTTATCTAGGTTATAGTGATTAATCCCAACTATTCTCAAAACATATCTAATAACCTATAAAGATTATTAACCCCCTCTAAAAGAGTTCTTGTACTTTTTAAGTATTGAGTGATAAGTGCGGTGATCGGTCAGTTCCTACACCAGGTAAGGAGTTAGTGATCCTCCCTAGTACCCATTGGATCCCATCATGACAAGATAATCTATTAATGGGGCAAGCTAGGTCCAAACCACCTTATTACTAAAAAACCCAGGGTTACACAATAGTCAAGGAATATCTAACGAAACCATAATCTAACAGGAAACAATCATAAAAAAGTAATTACATAACTAGCATGGTAACGAAAACACAGTAAGAGATAGAAGAAATCATATATTAGAAACTCATAATTCTTACAGGATTCATATTTTGAACGATTAAATACAAAAAGTAAGTAAAGTGTGATCTCCCTTGGACTCCAGGTGGAATTCTTCGAAGGTTGGAAGCCTTAGTCGCCTCTTCAATTGGCTGTGGAGGAAGTGATCTCGGAATAGCTTGAATGAGGCCTCTATTTATAGATATCGAACCTGTTATGGCGTAACCAATAAAGGTGTTATGCTGTAACCAACTTACACGGCATTCCATATTTAAGCAGCTGTTACGGCGTAACCAGATATGGTGTTACGCCGTAAAGTCTTCCTTGATCTTCGTACTTGTTTAATTTATGTTACGACGTAACTATTTTTGGTATTACGTCGTAACATTCTTCAGAATTTACACTTTAAGTCATTTTTCCCTTGTTTCTTGTCATTTTCCTGCATTTCACCTGAAAACTACAAAACAATAGAAAATATCTCGTTTTCAAGTGTTAGTGAAACATTTGCAGGTATTTTAGGAGGTATTTTGTCACCAAAAAGTATTAAATATTTGATGTTATCAGTAGGTCTGATTCTTGTTTTTTTTCTTCTAAAAATTTGGCTCAGGTTTGTAGTTCAGTAGTTGTCTGGATGTGGTGGTGCTAAATATATCTGGATGATAATTAACCGGTATCAAATCAAATCAAGAGCTAGAATATTTGAAAACTTTAGGTTGCGCTAAGATGCAAAACATTTTCTATCATTTTCTATTTCCCGTTTTTTAAGAAAAATGAGGGGTTTTCATCTCCACAAAATAATTGAAAATTTGAAAAACGCGTTTAGTTAGAGAAATATGTGTTTGTGTTTTTCATTTTGCAAAACTAGAATACATGTTCAAGTGTTGTTGTTTCTATCTCAATTCTCTATTTACTTTTGTAATAATATAAAGACATTCGAAACACAAAAACAAATATTACAAACTAACCAAATAAATTATAAAACAACTAAAAAAGTCTAACACAAGAAAATAACGAATATAAAAAGTAATCTTTTAGATCAATCAACATGAAAAAAAATCTTCACAATAATACGATTCAACATAAAAACAATAATTTCGTCTCTAAACACACCCACACATGACCATATCTATTTTAACATCATCCTAAAGCACATCGCGCAGCACGACGACTCGTATATTTTTTTCATTTTTATAAGTTTTTTTACATTTTTGTACATTTGTTTACATTTTCGTCAGTTTTTTAAGTTTTCGTCCGTTTTTTACGTTTTTGTTTGCTTTTTCACGATTTCGTCTGGTTTTTTACGTTTTCATACGTTACGTTTTCGTACGTTACGTTTTCGCTCTTTTTTTACGTTTTCGTACGTTTTTTACGTTTTCGTACGTTTTTTACGATTTCGTCCGTTTTGTTAACGTTTTCGTCTGGTTTTTTACGTTTTCGTCCGTTTTTTTAAGTTTTCGTCCTTTTTTTGCTTTTTCTTCTGTGTTTTATGATTTTGTCTGGTTTTTTTTACGTTTTTGGCCCCTTTTTTACGTTTTCGTCCGGTTTTTACGTTTTGTCAGTTTTTACGTTTTCGTCCGTTTTTTTAACGCTTTCGTAATTTTTATCGATTTTGTCCGTTTTTTTACGTTTTCGTGCTTTTACTTTCGTTTTCTTATGTTCAAAAACGGACTAAATCGTATGAAAACCGCCGAAAACGTAAAAAACACATGAAAACGTAAAAAACAGACAAAACGTAAAAAAACGGACGAAAACGTAAAAAGGGGACGAAAACAATGAAATAGACGAAAACGTACGAAAACGTAAAAAAACGGACGAAAACGGAGAAAACAGACGAAAACGTAAAAAACGGACGAAAACATAAAAAACTTTTGAAATCGTAAGAAAACCGACGAAAACGTAAAAAATGGACAAAAACGTAAAAAAGGACGAAAATTATTTAATAAATTCAAGACAACTATGATAGAAACTTTGGTTGAATATATCAAAGACTATGTGGAATCTAGTCTATGATACTAAGAAGAATAAGCAATAAAACAATAACAAACAAGATTGTATAATACCAAACTTTCAGCCTCAATATATTAATACGAACACTCTTGATAGTGTTAGGGTTATACAAAACCTTGAAGCTATAACAAAACGATTTCTAGATGATCTCTAATTATATACCCTAGGTCCTCCTTTTATACACCAAGGAGTCCTAGTCGGTTTACAATATATTCCTAAGATATCATGATCTTCTAACCAAATAACTTTACGTATCTTTTACAAAAATATCTTATACTTATCACATAAGCAGTACTAACATATATACTAACAGTACTAACTTAACTCTAGCAGCAGAAACACTCTAACAGTCTTAACTTTTACACTAGCAGTTGTAACTTTACTCTAGCAATAGTAATGACTTAGAATATTTCCTGCAGTCTTCATCAGCAATAGAAACATAACCAGCAATAGTAACTTCCATAACTAGCAACATTAACTTCAACAGCACTTAGAAACATTTTAATCCCAACAATCTCCACATCT
Organism: Tanacetum coccineum; assembly: GCA_026074375.1. Classification (NCBI taxonomy): domain Eukaryota; kingdom Viridiplantae; phylum Streptophyta; class Magnoliopsida; order Asterales; family Asteraceae; genus Tanacetum; species Tanacetum coccineum. The sequence goes on from BQNB010040718.1 coordinate 46,153, forward strand.
AAAGCATTTTCTTTCATTTTTACCATATTTGTCACTTCTACTTCTTTGATATTACTTTCTTTCGTCTCGTGGTTGTCTTGCAAATCTTCCTCGTCTTTTGAAAAATTTCTTGAATTCTTTTACGGCCATGGCGTATTCTTCGTCTTCATTATCGGAATTCGAGCTATCTTCATCACTTGATTCCTTTTTGGCCTTCAAAGCAAGAGATCTATTTTGTTCTCTTTTGCCTTTGACCATTTCGAAACCATTCTTAATTATTACTTAATAAACGTTGAAGTTTCCAATAAGTTCATCAAGCGATAGAGATGTTAAATCTTTTGATTCTTCAATAGTCGTAACCTTTGCGCGCCATTTAGGATGAAGTGCCTTAAGAAATTTTCTAACATAAAAACCTTCATCAAGTGCTTTTAGACTAATAATAATAGTTTTAATCTAGCAAAAGCATTATCTATCGATTCCTCTTCCGAAATCATAAATTGTTCATATTATTGAACAAGAAGATCTATTTTATTATCTTTGACTTGACTATTAGCTTGGTGAGTTATTTATAAAGTATCCCAAATTTCTTTTGCGGTTTTACACATGAAAATTATTTCGTATTCTTTACGTGGTAAAGCATTATAAATCACCATTTTAGCTTTATTATTTTTAGCAAGTTTCTTTTTAAGATCATCGTTTTGTTTATCAAAAGATACAGTTTCATCCTTTTTAGTTTCGGGATTATATTGAATAGGAGGAAAATCACCATAGGTAATAACATGCCAAAGATCTAGATCTTTTGATTTCACAAAAGTTTCGAATCTATTTTTCCAATAAATAAATCCATCACTTTCAAATAGTGGTGGTCTTTGCATAGATTGCCCATCTAAATATTTTTCTGATTCCATAGATCGATTCAAGTTTTAAAATACAGTTTATTTTAAAAATCTTGTTTGACGTGGCTCTGATACCAATTGTGGAAAACTAGAAGAGGGGTTGAATAGTTTACTGCTTTTTAAATTAATGTTATGTTTGTTTATAAAAACTTAGATTCGACTTTATGTGAATTCACAATATGCACAATATGAACA
>BQNB010040719.1:0-47220 GCA_026074375.1 Tanacetum coccineum
GGTTTGTGTAAGAGATTGCCAAAGAAGAAGGGTTGCTAAAATTCCTTCGTGATTGTTGTGATGACTTGAGGAGGAAAAGCGCCAGGCGCCGTATGTGGATTCGTGAGATGGATGATTTGGGAAATCGTAGGGTGGCTGTTGATTCTTTGGAGTGTTTGAAACAAACTCACGCAAGAGAAACTACTAAGCTTGCCGCTTTGACAGATGTGATGGCTGAAACTCTGGCTGGTATCCATGAAAAGGAAGGTCATGTGGCTAGAATGGATTTAAATTATTAGGTTTTCATAGATTTGCTTTTTATATCTTCTGGCTGTAAATCTAATCTTTTGAAGGTGTTACCTTGTTACTTGTATATCAAGTGTTTTGATTTATGCATGCTGTAGTTATTTTGTTTTTGTGTTTTGATTTATGCATTAAGTAAAAAAAATGCAAATAGGGGTTTAGATTAAGAGGGGTCATTGTAGATGATATAGATAAAGGAGTTTTTGGTTACTAGTTTGGAAAAGAAAATTGGCGGTTATAAAACATAATGGCGGGAGAAAGCAAGAAAAAATACCTCACAGGGACCAACCATGCAATCGAAAAAAGACAAAAAATTAAAAAGTAAAAAACATTGTATTAACAAAGTTATTAGGGACCAACGACGCAATCAAAATATAAAGTGAAAAGACGATTATGCCCTTCAGTGGAAGGGCGATGTGGCCAGGATAACGACGAAGATAACCGTCATTACGTATAACAGGGCTTCAAGGACCAAACGGGTAACAACAGTGCCAAAAAAGGGCCCCGTATGAGAGTCTCCGTAATCTAGGGACCAAAAGGGAAAACGAGGTGGAGTAGAGGGACCAACGGTGTAATTTACCCTATTTTTTATTATAAAAGCTTTTTATTTGTAGAACATCGTATTTTTCTAAAAGTCTTCATAGCGTTTACAATTTCAAATAATTATCTATGAAAAGATTCAAATGATTTCACAACCAATTAGCTAAGAGGACACGGTAACATAACGTCGAGCCGGGCGTTATGCCGTGTTATAACACTATGCCCATTAAGCACGATGCAAAACGCTGTGGTGCTGGAGCTCTATACTACACACGCGCGTTGTAAACTTGGTTTATTTTAGAACAAACTAGCCGTTGGTCCTAACTTTTCAAAACGGTGTACTTTTAATTTTTCAAAACCCACCACATAATCTATTATACCTCAATTTAAACCATTTTCACACAAAAAAAACTCAAAACCTCTCTACATAAAATACTTAGTCTTCACAATTGATCCGAATCAAAAGTGATGAAGGCACCGTAACAACTTTTCCTAAGTCGAGATGCGATGAAGACCGAACGTTACTTTAGAGAGCAAATGTAAGGAGAAATCCAATTGTTGCAACACGAGAACAAACCCTCAACCTTTGTTACCTGTAACCAAACCCGAACCTAGCCGTGAACGTACAGATGTCGAGGAACTTGGTGCGCAGATACTTTTAATTAAGGTTGTGTAAGTATCCTTAACTATTTTCAAAGAAGATCCAACACATGGAGTCCAGATATATTTCTAGCGTATCATCGAAGAATATTCTATCTTATATTATCGATCCTCTTCAAAGCATTTTAAATTCTTTACAGTCTGACTTGATACTACGGGTCAATTGAGTTTTAGTACCATTATGAAATGCACATCCGTCATACGCCAATTGGCATACATCACCTCACCCTATCCATTTGATGAATATTTGCAAATGGGTGAGCATATCGCAAATTTAGTAAGTGTGTTATTGATTTGTTCATGCCGGAGTATTTAAGAAAACCAACCTTTATAGACAATCAAAATGTATATGCAAGACAAGGCATGTTTAAGGTTTCCTTCTCGGAATGCTTGAAAGCATTGAGAGTGTATGCATTTGAGAATCGAAAAAATTATTCGCGAAAGCATGACAGAGGCAATAGGGAAGGGGTAGATAAAAAAATGATCCCAGTTTATAATGCTTGAAATTGTTGGTATTGCAAGATATGTATGAATATGGCATTGCCTTTATTTTGGGGTAGCGGGTGCGAATAACGATATTAATGTTTTAGATAATTCTTTGTTATTCGACGACCTTCTTGATGACATCATCCCTATAGCTCGGTTTGAGGTAAATGGAGTTGAGTTTGAAAAGGGGTATTACTTAGCCAACGGGGTTTACCCACAATGAGCAACTTTCATCAAATCGTTTTTGATCGCACAAGAGCGAGAAACATGTTTACTCCTTAAAGTCGAATACAGAAAGTGGCAACGAAAGGACTCGAAGGTTCTTTATGTTGTTCTCCAGGACGTTAGGGAATAAATACAACAACCCGAACACGTCAATATCAGGCAAACAAAGATATCTGTAGAATCACATACTCTGCATCAAAATGCATTACATGGATTTTTAAATAGATCAAGAGTTTGCGATAAGTGAGTTCAACGACATGTTTCTTCATCCGGAACCGGATATGCAACGTACGTGGATCGAAAGAAGCGAAGTTCAAACGTCAAAGGCAAAAGAATATACGGGCGACAACAAGAAATAGGCATATTAGATACTTTCAACGAAACCAAGTATGTACTCATAAGTCGCCCCCCGCATTTTGTCTACGTTATGGTCTTTTAAAAAATCCGTAGTATTTTTATATGAAATATTGTAATATTGTATTTTATATTTAATACTGAGATATTCATGTTTTGTTATTAAATAAATTGATAAAAAAAAAAATGGGTTCCAAAATGATGGTTATAATGAGAGTGGTGGTATGATCAAAGGGGCTTTTTGATGTGTTGATGTGAATATGCGAATCGATGGAAGTGACTCTGAGGTAGACAACATTTTTTCTGATGTAGTGCAAGTTTCTATGATACCAATTTGTGCTTTTTAAGAAGTGATGTAGTAATACATGTTAGTTCTATTAATTATGCAGTCGAATAAGCTTACGTATTACGGTAGATGTGTTAACATGTTTTGTCATTTATGTGACGCAAGTGAGGCGGGCCTAGGATTGGAAGAAAAAGAATAAAATGACATTGTTTTATGCATATGTAGTTAATCGTAAAATGCCGAGATTGAACAAGTTAAACTCCATGTATCGTAACATTGTATTCTTTTAAAAATAAAGTGTATAAATAAAGTGAACTACAAAGACATTGTCTGTATGGCTTGATGGGCCTCTATATACTGACTCATCGCACACGCTTGCGAACTCTTGTAATATTTTTGTTTAGGGTTGAGGAGAAAAATCAAAAAAATCGAATAAATCGAAAATCAAAACCAAAACGAATTGAAAACAACTGAATCGAACTAATAACCGAACGAAATTTGGTAAAACCAAACCGAACCGAACGGAACTACAAATTCACTTTTCGGGTTGGATATTGGTTCGGTTCGATTTTCGGGTTGACAAAAAAAGATTTTCAAACCGAACAACCCGCAGAAACTGGATACCGAGTCCACACCCCTATTTTGCTAAGCTTCTAATAGTAAAAACTAGATAATTTAATTTAGTTATTTGTTACATGATTTTTTATGAGATTTTGACCCATCACTGGTGACGGACAACGATATGTGCTCGATGATTTCCCAAAAGAACCCATCCATATGCAAAGCTTTAGACACCAACATGCACTAGACGGTATACAATCATATGTGTCTTTCATTTTTCTGTCCCCTGAGTTGCATAACACGCATGTCTTTTCTCAAAATAACAACTAAAACCATCTAAACTTCTTACAATGCCCTAGTGCCCATTATGGCCCTCTTAAAATACATTTATTATCTCAAAATGGACATTTTTCTATTTAATGTATCTATAGTAGTTATGCAGCGAAAAAAGAAACACATGTCTAAATTACAATGTGTAGATTGAGAAGATCGATCATACATTAAATGAGACTAATACTTGCTAGACTAATACATGGATGTGCAAATGAAGTGTACAACAACACCAAGTTTACAATTTTTGTGTGATGAAAAGGTCAAAGCGCATTGTGATTTAGTCCGACTAACCGGACGACGTAACAATAGTTAAAAAGAGTGTATATCAATATACAATGTATTGCGCATGTGCCATACATACATTTACGTAAGGTGTTGTCACTAACCACTATTAGAAAAAATGCCACTACAACAATAGAAATCAGTTTGCTGAAATTATATTTGATTTAGATAACTAATTTTAATGCGGTGTTTGTTGCTAATTTTAAATTATGTATTTAGCAACTAATTTTGTATATATAAAAAATATCAATAAATTTTTATCCTAATATAAAAAACACTTTTTATTTTTGAAATAATATTTTTTGCTAAATACTGTGTATTTTTTATTTTTTTTTAAATAAATAGTGTAATTCGCCAGTTATTCGTCCCGAAAGAACCAAAATACCAAATGTGTCAAATTGGATCGGGGTTCTATTTCTGCGGTTTGTTTCCGGTTCGCAATTCGATTGAATTCCTAGTTCGGCAAAATCCAGTTCTGTTTTTTTCGAGATGACCCAAATAAAAATCTTTTAACCGACACTAACCCAATATACCACCCGCACGAAATAACCGAAAAAAAAAAAACTCGATCAACACCCCTGCACGCATACATAAAATTGTTTTTTTATTCCATGAACTCCTGTAATGCATACCCAAAAAATGAAAGTGATTACTTTTTTAAATTGAATTATAATTCTTAAAAATACACAAAGTTTGAAAAACTATTTCACTGTTTTTCTCATTCTTGATCTAGTTTTTTACACTTAACTAAAAGCGACTAAGGTGTAAGATTACAAGTAATTTAATAACTATAACTTAGAGAATTGTTTTAAATATCTCTCATTCTTCTATATGTGTGCATAGTTCATATTAGTCCCCATACTATAAACTCGTTAAGTTATCGAAAGAATTTTGGCCATAGTTGCCCGCCATAGTTCGAACAAATACTGTACCCCGGTCCTCAAGAGATTTTGTAGATAAACGATCAAAAGATCGAGTCTCAGCTAGTGCTCATTCTAGTGTCCACTAAGCCAAGATAGTTGCTGAAAGCTATTCTTTATGGGGTCGATGACAAAAAAGACACCCAATCTTATAGTGTTTCCATCAATCTACACATTTTTATTTGATAAACGCGTTATCAAGAAGAGTCATTTTCTTCCTTTTCTTTTTTGTCAATGAAAAGTCTCTATTTCTGCGAAAAAATTTCTATAACTCTATATATTATTGGAAATGATCAAATTTAAGCTACACCGCGTAAATTCATTGTACTATTTTTCTTTCCTTTTTAGGACTTGATATAATCCTAGGCTGCTATATATTGCCTTTTAAAAAAATAAATATTAAATTGTTAGTTATGGGAACATGTCCATTAAGTCGTAATCAATAGCGTAACATTTTGATTTTACTAAGATAAAAATAGTATCAAGTGGGCCATAAGTCTTGCACTAAAAAGCCTAATATATTTTTAAGAATCTAATCAAATGTCAGTAGAAAACGGTTGTTACAGTAAGTACAGCTAATTTGCATTAATGAGAAATACTACATCCACATAAATTTACAAACAAACTCCCATATAATGATGTGGCAAATATAATTGACCAATTATGTTTTAGTGTATTTTTTCTTACTTATTTTCACCACCTATAATTGATTGACATATTATTATGTGGATTTGTTTAGTGATCAAAATTTATGTCTGGAAGTATCGATCTCTTTATTTCTTCTTGATTGCCATTTCTATCTTATGGTCGACTAAAATAATGCTATGACACGTATGTCGTTAACATAAATCTGAGTACCACATAAGAATAAACCACTTTTTTTCATTTTTTGGAAAGTACATGACAGTATAATCACCAACATATGTTCAGAGTATTTACCTTAGATATCCACATTTGGTCCATGTTGAAATTACTGATCCGCACTAGATTTATGAAATTTGATGTCTGTTGTTATTTTTCTGAACAGCGACTTTTATTTCAAAGAAAGAACACTGAGCACGTAGCAACATTACAAAACATAAGAATAGGGATTTTTTAACGTGCCATATCGTTTGCAACATAAACAAGGCTTTTTACACTTCTGAACGCTATCAACCCATAAAAATGAACTAAAAAACCAACACTAAAACTAATTTTCAAAAATAACCGTCTTATTCGATGGAACGTTATCATCAAAAAGGAGCATGTTTACGATAAGTCCATAACTGCCACCACATAGTATAGAACACAATAGATACCTTTCTATACATCAATTAGATTTTCGCCGCAATACGTAAAGACACTATCCAAGAATACCACGCACATACAATTAACAGCGCCTCTCTCTAGCGAACGTCTCCCACTATAAAAAACCTTGCGACGCAATCTGTTTTTGACAATGACACCAAATGAGGAAGACACAAATTCCCGACAGACCTCGACCCCGCCATCACAAACAGGACACAAAATGGAATGAATATCAATACCTCTACGGAAAGTTACAACCGTCAGGTAAATTGAAGGCCATCAATCTTGACATTTTTCCGATGCAAGAACATTCACTTACTTTTAATCGAGACTTACTATCATAAACCCACCTAGTCTTTGAGCAAACAACATCGAAAGACGCTTCTCATCGAGTAAACCTTCCGAATAGAAAGACGACCGGAAAAAATCAACCCAACTATCTCCAAGTCTTCCAAACCCACCTATCGGCTATAGGCACTACATTTAACCGAGCCTAATCATTATTCAGAAAGTGTCGAGTTAAATACGTTTCAGCTCACCCCTAACTAGACGCGAAAAGAACTCACCAGGTTAGGGTCATTTAACTTTGTGCAAACATTCACCAATTTACACGACTCAAGAGCATATAACCGAGGAAATAGATCTTTAAGAATACCTTCACTACACCAATTATCCTTCCAGAAATTAGTATTCTCACCATCACCCAGCTTAAGCCGCATACAATCTAAAATGTTCACCCTTGACTACATAAAACCTTAACTTCATGCACAATACTCGTCCAGCAAGTCCGTCCACCAATATATATGCGCCTGTATACCACGTTCTCATGTACCTCTACCGTGAATAGCCTATTTATTGAACATTTGCCCCCATAAAGACGTTTTTTGACTATAAAACCTCCAAAACCGATTTAACCATTAAACCCTCTATTCAAACGCATATGAAAGCTGAAGACAGCCTCCACAGACCGACCAAGCTCATAAGCAGTCAAAACATCTACACCATTTCACCCACGTAGCTTTATTGCTGCCTAGCTCGTGACCGTTAAAAAAATGACTACGAATAGATTCCAACATATTAAGAACACTCGAAGGAACTCTAAAAATGGACATATGAAAAATAGGAATCGAACCTAACACCGACTATTAGCAACGTTAACCGTCCTCCGATGGATAAAGCTTTCATCTTCCATTTTGATAATCTAGATTTCACCTTCTCGACAACCTCCTTCCAATCACTCACCCGAGACATTGTGGCTCCAACTTTAGTCCCTAAATACAAGAACGGGCTTTTGAAAGTAAGGCAACCAAGTTTAGAAGCTGCATGTTTCACCTTCTCATCCTTCACATTAACTCCCATAATCTTACTTTTACTCAATGTTTAATTCTAAGACCGATCACTATTAGAAACAACCAACACGAATTAAGTATTACTGTTACCGTATCAACTAAGATCCATTGTCCCACAAACACCGCATCATCCGCATAGAACATGTGCGATAAACTCAATGACTGACTTAACTTAATACCCTTAAACATTCCAACGTCAACAACCCGCTAAAAAGATAGATGAAAACTTTCCATAATGAGAATGAATAAAAAAGGAGACAAATGGTCACCTTACTTCAAACCTTTGAAGAATTGAAACTCTTCGGTAGGATTGCCGTTAACAAGAATAGAACCTCTTGAAGACCACAAGCACTCATGAATCCATTTACACCATATATTGCCAGAAACCAAACTTTTAAGTTAACATCATCCAAAAAAATCCCAACGGACCAAATCATAAGCTTTCTCAAAGTCAACCTTGAAAAACAACTGCTTTTTCTTACTTTTGCACCATTGCATTACCTCATTAAGAATGAGCGGACCATCTAAAATATGTCTCCCCGTGATAAAAGCCGATTGAACCTCATTCACAATGATTCCCAAAACCCCGACAAGACGATTCGCCAGAATTTTCGCAATAACCTTATAAATGCTGATCAATGAGGCTTATTGGTCTAAAATCATTAACCAAATTTGCATCAGGAACTTTCGGGATCAAAGCAACAAAAGAAGAATTACAACCTTTAGGAATATCACCATGAGTAAAAAAGTGTTTAACAGCACCGAACACATCCTCTTCAATAGTCGACCAAAAATGACGATAGAAACCGAACGTAAACCCGTCCGAACCCGAGGATTTGTCCATACCACAATCCCACACCGTTGTTTTCAACTCTTGTAAAGTCACCTCACATTCAAGACCCTCCTGTTGCTCGATTTAAAGAGATTCGATAGCTCAACCAACCGTGAGCACTAACCATCCAATGGTTTCCTCGAATCTTTATTCCGGAAAATGTACAAGAAATTCATTTTTAACATCGTGCGGCTTATCATTCCACACTCCATCTACCATGACCCCTCGAATATTCTGTTGGTTACGTTTTTTGTTCAGCATCCCGTGAAAGAAACGAGTATTCTCATCCCCTTCAACAACCCACTTAATCTTCGCCTTTTGCGCCATATCCAAAGCATGAAGATGATCTAGTTGTTGCATAGAATTAATCACCTCCATCCTTTTTGTAACCACCGCATCCGTCCCATCACCCTTGTCAATAACCACATCCAACATCCGAAGCTCATCCTTGTATCTATCAACCAATTCCTTTCGGTTAGGCCGATTACTTTTGATCCATTCACGAATCTTTAACTTGAGATATCTCATCTTACCCACCATATTTCGCATCCCATTAGACACATCAACAGGAGCTATATTCCACGTATCTACAACAAATTTACTAAATCCATCCAATTCAAGCCAGTGATGAAAAAAACGAAACAGAACCGGACCATAATCATTTGCTGCCTCACGGAGAAGAATAGGGCGATGATCAGATAAATACCTCTCAAGAGTGATAGCACTAATATGAGGACAAATAGTAAACAGATTATCTGATACAAGAAACCTATCAAGTTTACTCATTTTCGTAGCAGACTTATGACACCACGTGAATGTACTTCCGCCTAAAGGAACCTCTTCAAGACCCGCGTTAACAATGAAAGAGTTAAACTCGTCCGCCCCTTGACTGTTAAAAATCGACCCAAACCTATCAGATTTGTAACGAACCTCATTAAAGTCGCCCATAATGATCACCTCACCATTCCACTGATTAATCACATGCATCAAATAATCCCACAACATCCGTTTATCTCTCGGATCATGAGGAGCATACACCGCAATGATGATGAGATCAGTACCACTTTTCCGCCACACTCCTCGAACAATGACAAAATAATCCGAAATAGTGGAGCTACTTTTCCGAAACGAATTAGGATCCCACACACAAAGGATCCCACCAGAATTACCAACTGAGTTGCTATGGATGAAGTCAAAAGCATAATTCCCCCAACAGTTTCTTACACAAAAAACCTCCATCTTCTCCATCTTGGTTTCCTGAATCGCCAAAAAATTCACTTTATTTTTAACACACAAGTCTCTGACCCAATCTTTTTTGGCCTTTTGGGCAAGGCCTTGAATATTAAGAGAAAGAAAGTTCATCGATCAACCATCGACACTCCATGTGATGCAATGATCTCAGACAAATTATTTACACAACCCTCCATATTATATCCCATAGTTTGACCCACTTTCACAACTTCCTCCATCAAACCCAAAAATGAAACCCCCGTACGCGGAGCCTCTGACTTTTTAAATCTCACAGATTGAGATTCAACACCCTTAGATCCCAAGTTAACACAATCATACTCACTTTCAGTGTTGTTCTCATCCGCATTACAATTCACCGATTTGTCTCCATGAACACTCCTATCATTTTCCTCAACATTAGGTGTGAAACCCGGAGGATATTTCAAGCTTTGGTCCTCTACAACCACCTTCTCGTTATTTTCTTTTCTATTCTTCTTTAATAAAGAGTACACACCAAACGGATCATCTGACTGATCCTCCTTCATTCCAATAGACTCATCAAAATTCGTTTCTGGGATCTCAGCCACATCACTATTTTCACCACAATTCTCCGCATCATCTGTCTTATTAACACCTTCCATAAAACCATCTTCTGAATTCTCGTCATCCTCAGCTTCCTCTAATAATTCGGGGACCCAACCAGGAACCTCTTTAGCTCGGATCCAGAAAACCTTTCCACGGAAAATAATCTTGAAGTTCTCATAGATATTTGTATGCATCTTCGTATACAAGCACAGCCGTTTCGAGTGATAGCAATTCTCCTCCTAATCATCAACATCCAATAAATCTCCCCACTTCTCAGCAATTCTTTTGAATGTATTTCCCGACCAAAATTTAAGAGGAACCCCTTCAACCTCAACCCAAACTATTCTACCATCAGGATTAAATTCAATAGACACATCTCTCATTTCAGAAAACCATGAACCCACCCCCACGTTATTCCTAAATAAGTCTTTAGATTTAGGAGAAATAAATTCAAGCAACACCCAAAGTTCCCCCATGTACTTGACGTTAATGTCAGCAAATCCTTCATTTTGTAAAGCCGTCTTGAGGTTAGTTAAAGAAGCGAACTCTTTCACTCTTCCCAGCAACGAATTCGTTAGGTCTTTCGAATACAAACACTCTTCATCCAATACAATCACAGGAGTAGAATCACATTCCACTGACCCCGACCTAGTATTAGATTTCACCACATTAACAAACAATTTCCCCATATCCCCATCGTCCTTACGAGGAACATGGTAACCACCCCTATGCGATTCAACATTCTTCTTCTCAGTCGCCTTATTACTATTCAAAGGAGGCCTATGGAATCTTGCAATATTAGCATGAAATTTTAAACGGTCTACCCAAATCGTACATAAATTACTCACCAAACGATCCACATTGAAGATATTTATAAAATGAACAAAACTAAACCTCTTACCCTCTTTCGACCTTTTCATAGGGATGAATGAATCGACAACATGACCGTATTGTTTACAAGCATAAAACAATTCCTTAGCAGTAAACGAATCAGGAAAATTCGTTATGAAGATCGATGTTGAAACTCTATTAACATCATCCTCTTTCGATCTAAAACTTCCCATGATGAACCAACGACCACGAACGAATTAAAAAACAGGATTGGAAAAGGAAATTGATCAATAATAATTTTTAATAAAGGTATTTGGATTGAAGGGAGATCTAATGATTAAAGACAATAAACCAGAAACCCTATCGAAAAAAATGAATGATGAATCCTATAGTCCCATGGAATAACATCTTGTAAGAAACTTTAATTCCGGAAATCAATCACAAGGATCGAACTCAGAATTAAGGCCTTAGCAAGAATTATTCACAAGAGAGGTAGTAATTCAAGATTCAATTAGAAAAGAAAAAGGGGATCTGGAAATCGCACATGTTAAAGAATCGCTAAAAGCAAATGATGATTAATCACATAAAAACCCTATTTGCTGCTTTCCATTAAATTTTTCATCCACTAAGAAAAATGGTTTTTTTTTTCTTTTAGAAAAAACGATTGTAATTTTAAAAAAACAAAAAAGATACACAACCGAGCTGAATCGCACTCGATATGATTCAATAATAGCTTGGCCATTTTAAGGTATTATTTACATGTGGGCTGTTGTACCTAAACTTATGTTTTTGTCTTTGTAGGTGAAGACACACACAATTATCCAAATGAAAAGATAGCAAAATTTACTCTTTTTGTTTAATTTTATTTTAAAAGTTTTTAGTATTTGATCTATATGTGATTTAATTTAAAAAATATACTACATGTTTATGATTATAAGGTTAACATAATTTTAATAGATAAAAAAGTAACTATTGGAAATATTGTTAGGGAACCAATAAATAAATCAACTTAGAAATTTAAAATAGCTTTGAAAATGATAATGTAATTTTTTTTAGAAGGATGGTATATTATTTTGAAAAGAGTGTTAGAATGTGATTCTTCTAGTCAAGTTGTTTAAAGCAATGTTTTGAAACCCGGTTCGACCCGGCCGGGTCAACCGGTTGAACCGGTTCCGGTCGAAAAAACGGGTCAAATTAAATCGGGTTTCATATTTTCGAAACCCGGTTTGACCCGCCGGGTTTAAGGTGACCCGGGTCAACCCGGTTCTCGAGACCCGGTTTGACCCGGCCGGGTTTTGATTTTTTCATGTTTTTTTATAAATAAAGTAAGTTTTTTATATATATTTGCAACGTAATTTTATTAGTTACATGTTATATTTGGTAGTAAATCGTTTTTAGGCTAAATATAAGGTATATTCATAATTTTTATATATAATTTTTTGTATACTTGCAAATATTATTATTTTTTAATTTTTTTTTGAAAACCGGGTTGACCCGGCGGGCGAACCGGTTGAACCGGTAACCCGGTGACCCGGTGACTCGACCGGGTCGATTAGAGACCCGGTTTTCAAAACATTGGATTAAAGAATATGATCTTTAATCAATACAAGTATTATTTAATGGTTTAAGTGTTTTTTAAGTGATCATGGAGATTTGTGATTCGAACCATTATTATTTTTTGTCAATTCACTTTTTTGTTTAAAAATTATTTGTTGAGAAGCAAGTGGAAGCAACTTGCTTGTCATCTGTTAATTAACCTATTTGGATAAGACTTGGTTACTATTTATCAACAGAAATGAGAATGACTGAGATGAATAAGAATATGGGTATTTAACGGTATCTATTAGAGTGGTTTATAAAAAAGTTTATAACATTACGAAGAGTTTCTTACTTTTGTTTATCATAGTGAAAACATATTTTATACTTGACATGAAAATGTTTAATATATTGAACCTCTTAACAGCTTAATGCATTTGGAATATATGCGATCTTTATAAAGGTTTAAAAGTTTGTGTAGTTAAAATATGTTTATATAACAAGTTAGGTCACCCGCGCTCTGCTGCGGGATGTTTGGCGGCCGGTGTTTTCGGTTGGACGTGTTAGAAAGTATGTTTTTGTAAAAAAAATAAAAATTAACGGTCGTTAAGCAACGACCGATTTAAAGCACTGTTTTGGTGCATTCTAAAAAAAACTAACGGTCGACCGCTAGTGGGGAAATGCGTATTTTATAAAAAAAAATTAAAATGAGGGCAGTTTTCGTAATCTAACACATAGTGCGAGGGGGTATTTCGTAAATATTTGAGGGGCTATTTCGTAAATAAAAAAAGGAACGGGTCGGGGCGGACTGGGTCGGGTCGACCCGACAATACCGATAACTCAGAAAGTGTGAGTGGATATTTTGAAAAAAAAAGGAAAAAAACAGGTAATTTTTTTAAACTGTTCTAGCCGTTGGCTAGTAAATATTTTTGAATTTTTTTAAAATAGCAGATATAGCCGTTGGGTTAAAAACTTTTTTTAAAGTGGCCGTTGATGGCGTTGCTGTGGCAACTTCAGACCTAACGCCGTTGGGACCCGGTAAAAAAAAGGAAAATTTTATCTTAAATTTTTTTTGAGGAAAAAAAGTTTACTTTTAAAACTTTTTTGAGGAAAAAAATGGAAAAAAAAATGGTAAAAAAAAACTAACTGTTAAGAGAAAAAAATATTCATAAAAAAACAACCGATGGCATCCGAATGGCGGAGAAGGGTATTTCCGAGAAACGAAAAAGCAAAATTTTATTTTAAAATTTTTTTTAGAAAAAAAAAAAACGGGACGATTAGCGGAGCGCGAGGTTTGAGGAAACTTAAAGGTTTATTCATAAAAAAACAGACCAATGACTCAAACAGCGCGAGAGGGTATTTCCCGAGAAAAAAAATAATAGTTTTATTTTAAAAAAAGTTTTTGAGAAAAAAAAAGGGGTTAAAACAAGGGTTAAAAAAAGGCAATGTAAAGAAAAAGAAAAAAAATAAAAAATAGGGGCTCATTAAATGTCGGGTAAACTAACGGTCGACCGCTAGTGGGGAAATGGGTATTTTATAAAAAAAATTAAAATGAGGGCGGAAAAAAAGGGAAAAAAAACTGACGACCGCGCGCCGTTGCGGGACGATTAGCGGAGCGCGAGGTTTGAGGAAACTTAAAGGTTTATTCATAAAAAAACAGACCGATGACTCAAACAGCGCGAGAGGGTATTCCGAGAAAAAAAATAAAGTTTTATTTTAAAAAGTTTTTGAGAAAAAAAAGGGTAAAAAAAAGGCAATGTAAAAAAAAAAAAAAAAAAATTGGGCTCATTAAATTTCGGGTCAAAAGAAAAAAAAAACCGATTGGACCGGGTAGGGTTGAGCGGGCATATTAAATGCACCCCGGTAAAAAAAAGGAAAATTTTATCTTAAAATGTAAAAAAAAGGAAAAATTTATCTTAAAATTTTTTTGAGAAAAAAAAGTTTACTTTTAAAAACTTTTTGAGGAAAAAAAGGAAAAAAAATGGTAAAAAAAAACTAACTGTTAAGAAAAAAATATTCATAAAAAAACAGACCGATGGCTCCGACAGTGCGAGAGGGTATTTCGAGAAAAGAAAAAGCAAAATTTTATTTTAAAATTTTTTTTAGAAAAAAAAAGAACGGGACGATTAGCGGAGCGCGAGGTTTGAGGAAACTTAAAGGTTTATTCATAAAAAAACAGACCGATGACTCAAACAGCGCGAGAGGGTATTCCGAGAAAAAAAATAAAGTTTTATTTTAAAAAGTTTTTGAGAAAAAAAAGGGTTAAAAAAAGGTCAAAAAAAAGGCAATGTAAAGAAAAAGAAAAAAAAAAAAAAAGTGGCTCATTAAATATCGGGTCAAAAAGTCGGGTTGCATTAAATTTTTGCGGGTCGGTGCGTCTGCCGATTGTAATATATATATAATTAAAAGGTTAAGAATTAATGACATGAAACAGTTATTAACTTTTGTAAATATTTACCATATTGAATGCCTTAACTTTATATCTAAACAGAAGTGTCAGCACATTGGTTGCTAGTTTGCTAAAAAAGACTCGCTTCTTCACAAATTAAAACTAGAGTAAACTGCAAAAATCATCCCTGTGATTTGTACTTTTTGGCACTAATCATTCATAATCGATACTATTGATAATAATCATCTCTGAGCGTTTAAATGTTCGGTAAAAATCATCCCTCACCACGAATTATGGAGGGTAATTATGTCATTTAAAACACACAGGGATGATTTTTGCCAAAATATGTTTAAACCAAGGGATGATTTTTGCAGTTTTACAAAAAAACTAATATTCACAATTATAATTATTTTTTACTTTTTTTTAATTAAAAAAAAAAATTCATTCCCCCAAACCCCCTTCATTTATAATAGATAAAATATACAACAAATTAGGGGGGACAAATACTAATCTCTGGGGCCTTCACTCATTTGCGTCAAAGGCGATATTATTATTATTATTATTATTATTATTATTATTATTATTATTATTATTATTATTATTATAAATCACTTTATTAGAAATTTAAGGGATTTATAAAAAATTATTGGGAAGCCGAGATATTATCTAGGCCCCCACTCCTTGATGTGTGTGTTTATCGCCTTTGAAACAAACCATGATGGCTGATTGATGCGGCACAACGTAAATGTGTGAAGGGGAAACAAAATCAGCCATCCTGGTTTGTGTCAAAGGCGGAAGCCCCAGTCAGATAAACACACACATCAAGGAGTGGCGGCCTAGATGATATCTCGGCTTCCTAATAATTTTTTGTAAAATAAAATAAGTAAATTACAAATAAAGTGATTTATAATAATAATAATAATAATAATAATGAAGTGATGTTTATAAAATAATAATAATAATAATAATAATAATAATAATAATAATAATTGTAACATTAGTTTTTTTTAGTAAATTGCAAAAATCATCCTTGTGGTTAAAACATATGGAGGGTAATTATGTCATTTAAAACACACAAGGATGATTTTTGTCAAACGTTTCATCACTCGGAGATGATTAGTGCCAATAGTATCGGTTAGGGATGATTAATGCCAAAAAGTACAAACCACAGGGATGATTTTTGCAGTTTACTCTTAAAACTATTATCACACACTTATAGACATACAATTAGTCACTTAATTATTTCTTAAAAAAAAATATCACAATTATATGTTAGTAGGTGCAAATTCAATCTTCTTCAATTGGTAGCAACCAAAAACTCTATTAACTAAATATCAGAATAAGTTACAAGTAGTTTTCAATAACATGCAAACCATAAAAACATAAATATTGCTAGGCTGGGCGGAGTGGTATTGAACTCACCAAGTGAGTTACACACTCACGGGCCACCTTTCAAAACACCTCAAACACTCACTCGTGGGTTTGGGTAGAAAAAGCAAGTGAATGGTGAGCCACTTACTATTGGTGAGTGGTAAAAGTTGCGGGTCTCAGTTTTTTGTTTAATGTTTTTTATTTGGTATATGAGTGTGTGTGGGGTATTTAGTTTTTTTTAACGACGGATTTATTAGAAACTAACAAGTTGCTAGAAAAGAATTACAAGCAAAAGGTACAAGTATTTTTCATCCAAATAACCCAATTTAGTTTAGAATTACAACGATTTAAACACCAATTAAAAGAAATTTGAACAAAGTTATCAAAAAGAAGCTCCCTACACGGATTCGTAGCACCAAAAAACAGCTGATTCCTGAAGCATCAAATTAACCACCACTTCACATAACAAACACCTTTCAAGATATCTTTTAGCCTCTTAGAAAACCGAGAGGAATAAAGAGGGCAAACAATTGTCGAAATATCAATACCTTTAAGGGAAAGATTCAACCGAGTATGCAACTTATCCAAACGAACTCTCCAAGCAAACACATTAATCTTAATGGGCATGACTTTAACCCACCTTATGGCGACTTCCTCATTTGAAAGAATCGAATCATCGATAAGCTGACGAACACATTTAACAGAAAACTCACATGTGGCTTCTAACGACCTGACCCCACGATCAGGTATTTAGTGGGGTATATTTTGTATAAAATGAGTATTTTAACGAACGGTGAGTTAGTAGTGACCACTACGGTTGAATGATGAGTGTGAGTGAGTTGAAGTGAGAGGAGAGAGAAAGCTGAGGTGGCGCTGATGTGGATAATAAGTTTGGCATTACCACTCCATCCAGCCTTATATTCAACGTGTTACTCCAATATAATTTATAGCTTCAACTAATTTTATTTTATTTTTTTATTTTTGTGTAACTATGGTAAGCCCTCATTTTTTAGAAGGGACGTGGTCACTTTAAGATTGTTTACACCCAGCAGGAATTGAATTTCAGAAGGTTGGCGTGGTCACTTTAGAATGACAGTTACAACCTTTTTTTGTTGGGATTTAACAAACTAGGTAACCAATTAGCTACGAGTACGCAATGGAATGGATCTAGTTTTAGCATATAGATTAACACATTAATATAAGTAAACAATTACTTACCTCTTGATCTTGAAAACGAACTAGTGGTTAAACTACCACCTCTACGGTTGCTCATACAATCACGTCAACGGAACGCGCCAAGTTGTCTAGCCTTGACTTCACGAATCAAACACCTTGTGTTGTAGTCGAATTCCAAACGCACCCTTTGAGCTAGAACCAAATAACCAAGAAACCCTAATTAGGGTTAGCACCGAAAATCCCTTAAACCGAATTCGGTTTAGGGTTTTAAAACCAATACCGAAAACCCTTGAATAAGGGTTATGTGTTGTGTCTAGCTAGGAGGAACACCAAACAAACACCTTCTTATTGATCTAGAGTTGTCGAACAAGGAGGAAGAAAAACCGAAAACCCTAAAAGGGTTTTGAGTTGAATTCGGTTGGAAAAGAGGAAGAACCGAAAATCCCTAAAAGGTATTTAGGGTTTCGGTTGGGTTTTTGGGAGAGGAGAAAAACACCAAAAATTTTCAAGTGATTTAGGGATTTGTGAGTTGTAGAATGAATGATTATGAGGCTTAGGGGTGGGTGTATTTATAGTACTCAAACCCTAGTTCAAGATAAACTATAATTCCTCCAAATCCTAATCACATTCCAACTCTTTCCCTTATCTCCTAATTGGAACCTCATTCTAGAAGCCTTAGGGGCCGGCCACAATTGGTGTCCCCCCTAAGGTTCGGGTTTTGTCCAATTAAACCCCTTGGTTTATGATTTAAAAGTTCGTTAAGTTAGTTATACAAGTAACGTAAACTAACGACTATTTAAATATTTATCGTGAAGTATTAAACGCATTTTTCGTGTATTAACGTGTGTGCCCCCAATAGGCTCATGTATTTCTAACGTATAAACGCATAACCAACTCAGATGATCCAACATTTTTGCCACTAGAACATCCTTGATTGGTTAGCTTCAACTAATTTTAATAGCATATTAACTAGGGGTGTTCAAAAAATTCAAGAAACAAATGAACCGAGCCAAACTGCTCAATCCGAAACCGAAGAAACCGAGACCGAAATCGAAAAACCAAAGATGAAAAAATCCGCTTATCACGGTTCGGTCTTGGTTTCTGTTTTTAGAGATCAACGGTTAACTGAACCGAACCATGCATAATATAAATGAAGGTTTTCAAGTAAATATTCAAATAATTGTACATGTATTAATTATATCATTGCTTACTTGTATTGTATAACAACATTTTTGCTCCTAACGTAAACAATTCTAAACATCGATGTGTCAAAATTGTATAACGTGTAATCTATAAACATCGAATAATTTTTTTTTAATATGTTATGTATGAATATTTGAATGTAATTGTTGTAACAACATTTTACGTTCTAAACCATGTTATTGTAACGACATTTTATCTATTGAGTGTCATTTAAATATAGTAAAATGATATTTTACGTTCTAAACCATGTTATTGTATATACACTTAAACTCGAGTAAACGTGAACCGAACAGTGGGTAATCGCTCACTTCGGGTAACCGCGTGTCCGGTTATCCGCCTAGTACGGTTCGGTCTCGGGTAGTAAATTAATTACCCGTCCCGCGATAGATAGTTAAAATCTTCCAACTAAGTGAACCGAACCCCCCTGTAAACACCTCTAATATTAACATGCCTAGCTAGCTAGATGGGCCTAAATTTGGTATGACATGATGTTTCTTTTATAAGCAACACTAACAATAAGAAAGTTGGATATAAATGCTAGCTAAGGTAATCAGGAATGCACATGCAGGCATGAGTCACCGGCATAACTCGACCATACAGATGAGTCAACACAGGAACCGCCGTGGTATGCTCTCCATGTGGTTGACTTCGAAACGTGTTGACTTGCACATTAAGTTCATACTACTATGGTACCATTATTGCCAGTGAATCAATTATAGCTTTGCTTGCATGCAATTTAATATCCTTCAAATACACAATATTTTAATGCATGTGTGGAGATGAATGAGTTTATAAAGTTTTCTAACAAGGATTTATAAAGGAAGAGTTTGGTTTGAGTCTGGGTGACGGTGGACTCAAATTCAATGACTTAGTCGTCCGAAAAATTCAAAACCGTAGTTACCAACGAAAAATACATATTGAGTTTTGCTACACCTTACGCAAATCTTGAATTGATCGTGTTGGTTTCATGAGTAAATTCTTAACGTACGAAAAAAGAATAAGGTCCATTTCTAATTTGGAACTAGAGCAAACTCATTTTGTCAAAGCATGCCACTAAACCGAAACCGTATTCGAAAAGAATCCAGATTCGAGAACTAAACCTTACATTGGTGAATTTGTATCCTGATTTCTAAAGAAACTCAATCTTGGTTTCGACAGAAAACAGTTTATAAAATCTGTTAATAATATTAATCTGATTTATCAAAAGTGTTTTTAATTCGGTTTACACCGAATCTGTTTTAAGATTGTAGGGAAACATGTACACTTTTAATTAAAATAAATCAGATTTCAATTAATAAATAATTAACAGAAAATAAATAACATAAAAGAAAACATACCGAATAGGGTAGAAGCAGAAGACAGACACTATGAACGATAAATAAGAAAACAGTAAAAGGTCATGGAACGAGGCACGTGTTAGACACGCTTCCCTTAAAACAGATTCGCCGTCTGTTTCCCAGGGTACAACGTCCAAAGCTGTTGTACAGCCGGACCTGACATACTTGCCTGAAATATCACGAAAAACAGAGTACTTCTGATCGACAAGAGTGTTGGAAAACTTGTTAATGGAGATTTTCTCTCTTGTGTGTTTTTTCTTGTTGTTGTGGTCGTATATTGGAATAGTTGAGATTGCCATCTATTTATACACATTCATATGCATATGGTGTAATGGTGCAATCAATGTCAATTAATGCCTTAATAATGATTCATTAATTTTCTGTTATAAACCTTTGAGTCAAATAATAACCGCCAATTAAATTGTCAATTAATGACCCATTAATTTACAGTTATAAACCTTTGAAACAAATAATAACAGCCAATTCAATTGTCAATTAAGGACACATTAATTTGCAGTTACCAAACGAGCTCGTAACTGACATTTAACCATTTTCCTCCATTCCAACTTTCCTTCTTTGAGACTCGATATCTCATTCACACTAACTCTGTTTTGGACATATACTGGCTCGACCTGGCCTTACATTTAATAATTATATTTACTAATAATTATCTATGTCCAAAGTTAGTGAAAACACATTTTCCACTAAAATTTTCCAACACTATCCCGGTTTAATTTGGCTAGCTAGTTATCGATAGAAGTCGCATTTTGAAGCCTATCAACCAAATAAACAACTTTACTAGAAAGAAAAAAAGGAAGAAGGAAGAAAAAAGAAATTTTTATATGAGTTTTCAATTCGACATTGTGAACAAACTAATATTAAGGTGACCATCCTTTCAGATAGCACGGACTCGACGCAAATAAACTTTGTAACCAGAAAAAGATTAATTTTCTCCTCGTTGAATTCGACCCACCGACGAGCTTTAATATTTTTCATTCCTTTCTATATTTTACCTGATTAAAAGATATGTTATAATTGCTGAATCTCTGATATTAAATTCAGTATTTTAATAATAGGTCCCATAAATCCATGTGCATACATTTCCAAGAAAAACCAAAAGAAGTTTAGTAAATTCTTTCTGAACCGACTGAATAAGTGAATATAAAAATATTATTTATTTTTTATTAGCTTTACAAAATTAAAATATCAAAAATACAGATAGACCTTGGAACAAGCCATGTTGGCTTTAGAATCTCCAACACTACACACACTTCAAACTCATCATTTTTAACAAAAGTTTTTAACACCTTTTCAATCATTTTCATTCCTTTGCAACTCAACTTCAAATCCCAAAGTTTTATACTTTCATGCAAAAAAAGCCTCAATCTTTAGAAAAACCCTTGTCTTAATTTACTTTTTAGCTGTAACCCATTTCAGTAAACATTAAATTCATCATTCTTAACACATATTCACTTGCATTAACTGCTTCATTCATTCCACAAAAGTGTCCAAATAGTTAAAAGTCAAGATTCATGGATTTGAGCCTTTGAAGCTTTGCTCAAGCCAGAAAAATGGAAAGTTTCATCTTCTTAGCTTTGTTTTCCATCATTTTGCTACCATGTTCACTTGCTCAACTAAGTTCAGCTGATTCAAGAATCTTGTTCCAAGTGCAACAAAAACTTGAGTATCCAAAAGTGCTTCAAGGATGGAGCAGCAACTGGACTAACTTTTGTTTTCTTCCTTCAAATCCAAATCTTGTGGTTGTGTGCTCAGGTAATCATGTCACTGAGCTAACAATAGTTGGTAACAAAACAGCTTCTAAGTTATCTCCAAGTTTTTCCATGGATTCTTTGTTTACTGCTGCTACTAAGCTTTCATCTTTGAAAAAATTGACACTTGTGTCCTTAGGTTTGTGGGGTACTCTACCACCTAAGGTTGATAGGTTTTGGTCACTTGAAGTTATGAACTTTAGCTCTAATTACATTAATGGTGAAATCCCTTCAACTGTTTCATCTATCAAGAATTTGACTGTTCTTGATTTGTCACATAATTTGTTGAATGGGAGTGGTTTAGATCTAAAAGGGTTAAAGAATCTTGAAGTACTTGATTTGGGTAGTAATCATTTAGGACCAAAGTACCCTTCTTTAGGTTATAGTCTAGTGTCAATTACATTAAAGAATAATTCCCTTAGGATTCAAATGCCTACTGATTTTGTGAAGTTTGTTAAGCTTGAAAGACTTGATCTTTCCTTAAATAAGCTTGTGGGCCCCGTTCCATCGTCGTTGTTTTCACTCTCTTCGATTCAGTATCTTAATTTAGCGAATAATCAGTTTAGTGGTTCAATGCCTGCAAGCTTGAAATGTGCCACTAAACTAGGATTTGTCGATGTTTCTAATAACCTTTTGATTGGGAAGTTACCGTCTTGTATCGGATCAAACTCTGCGAACCGAACGGTTATTAGTACGTGGAATTGCTTAAACGCAACTTCAGGATCAAAGTATCAACACCCTCAAAAGTTTTGTCAAAAAGAAGCATTAGCAGTTATGCCTACAAGGAAAGTTGGTGAAAAAAAGAAAGAGACTACTCTGAAGCTCGGGTTTGTTCTTGGTATCATTGGGGGCATTGTGGGAATTGTAGGTTTAGTTGGGTTATTGATTTTGGGTATTTATAGAAGACGAGAAGCGAAAAGGGTGAAAGAAGGCAGAAGTGATAGTTTTGTTTTCGATAAGAATGCTGCTAGTGCTCCTTCTTCAATAGCAAAAGACGGTATAACTCTTTCCTTCATCATTTTCTTATGCTGAAGTATATGCACACACTGCGTAAATTGTTTTGTCCTTTGTCTGGCTAGGGCTCAAGTTTTGTGTCTATATCGACTTGTTTACATATGAATAGGTCGATTTGGGTTGTTGTGTATCTCACACACGGGCCAAAATGTCAAATCACGAAAATTAGCCAAAAGAAAAAAGATGCATGTTGAAAATCATGTTTCTATTTTATGACTCGTTTAAACTTTAACCCACTTGAGTCTTTTGACCCATTACCCGGCCTACCCATTCCGCCACTACACATTCTTACCAACAAAAATTGCAGGTCCAGGTCCAGGAGGGCGTAGACCACAAACAATGAGGACAGCGGCGCTAGGCCTACCACCATATACCGTATTCACACTCGAAGAAATTGAAGAGGCAACAAACAACTTTGATTCTACGAATCTGGTGGGAGAAGGATCTCATGCGCAAGTAAACAGCTCGGCCCCGTTGTTCTTCTACTCAAAAGTTTGATCTTATCATTTCTTGTTTCTAAATTTATTATATTCCTTTTCGGGTGTAGCTATATAAAGGGTGGTTGAGGGATGGTACGATCGTGCTTATCAAATGTTTAAAGTTAAAACAAAAGCATTTGCCACAAACCTTGCAACAACATATGGAAGTGATCTCTAAACTTAGACATCGACATCTAGTGAGCGTTCTTGGTCATTGTATTGTCTCGTATGTGGATCATCCAAACTCAGGCAGCACTGTCTTTGTTGTTCTTGAAAATGTTGCAAATGGATCGTTGAGAGACCACCTTACAGGTATAATATCGTATACTAATCTCTAATTCGGAATTGCACAATGGTTTAAAAACCGAATACTTATATATCGCTTTTGAGTTTTTTAACAGATCAGAGAAAAAAAGATTTCTTGAAATGGCCACAGAGGATGGGAATGACGATGGGGATTGCTAGAGGAATTCAGTTCTTACACACTGGAACTCAACACGGGATTTTCGGGAATGATTTAAATATTGCAACCGTATTGTTGGATGATAATCTTACTGCAAAAATCAGTAGTTACAACATTTCGTTATCACCAAAGGTAACTTCTTGAAACTTAATCACATTCAATAAGACATGATCTAACCTCTAGACGTTGAAACTTTTCTTAGCAGACAGGTTCGGAAAGCCCTCTAAACACACACGATACCTCTTCCCAGGTTTCTCACAGGTATGACATCTGATTTCGTGAATAGTCTTTATTTGTTTTATAGTATCAAATTATTAAACAATGTGACGATTCGACCCATTCCCTAATGAATGGGTCAATTTGGGTTGTAGTTTACTCTTCTCAGTCAAATGGGTCAATGAATAAAATAAGAAAAAATAGCTAAAAGGAAACGGGTCGTACAGGTTAAAATTCCCCGAAGTGCTTACAGTGTCTTATAGTTTTATACTGAACACATATAGATCGTCGCTGTCAGAGCATACTCATCATATCTAATACACCGACTAAACCAAAAACTGTTCATAGGTCAACCTTAACATATAATATCTGATTTTGCAGACCTACAAATCCAGAAAAAGACGACATATATCAATTCGGAGTCATTATCCTACAGCTCATCACAGGAAAACCGGTCAACTCAGAAGATGAGATAACCGAACTTAAGGACGAGGTAAAGTCGACAAATTTTTATATTTGATCACTCTTCTTATTTAAAGCATCATAACTCAACTAATCCAGTCTGCGGTTTTCATGTTTTCAGCTAGAAATTGGTTTAACCGAGTCACCAAACAGACTCAAAGAAGTGACAGATACGTCAATCAGAGGAACTTTTGCTTACGAGTCTATAAAAACCGCTGCGCAAATAGCAATCAATTGTCTTAACGATGATGTGAGTGTGCGTCCATCGATTGAAGATGTTCTTTGGAATATGCAATATTCTGTTCAAGTTCAAGAAGGTTGGAATAGCAGTGGCAACCTCAGTACAAATTAGTAAAGATGTTTATTCATGTGTTCAGACACAACTTTATTCACTTTCTTGGTGGAAAATCATGGTGAATCGATGTAGTTTTGGTACATTTATAGGGGCTGGGCATGGAATAAAATTATAATTTTCGATCTTTAAAATTACCATGATGTTAATTCTTGATTGGGTTGATATGAAATACTTGCGTCTGATACTTTTTAATTTCTGAAGAAACTTCGGAGATAGCATGCATTTGGCGAGTTTGATGTATAATCCAAGTACACTAATTACCTAAGTAAACGGATCAAAGTTTCCATCTTTAACCATGATAAGTGACATCCGGTTAAGGTATATGTCCAAAATCGTTCATTTCTACAAAGTGGTGTTTTTGGCACTTCGAAAAAACGAAAAGTCTAAATAGGATTTTCAAAAATTTGACAGTCAAATACAGGTACATAAATTTACATAAATATAACTAACGCTAAACAACACAAATCGGGTGCTAAGTTCCTGAATCATTGTTTTATAGTGCAAACAACTACAACATGCATAATAATATAGTTTTGAACACAACATACACGAATAAAATCAGCAAGAATTTCACACGACCAAGTTTTTGCAAAGAATGTGGAACAAAAACTCACTTAAACAGGTCATGAAAAGACGGTACAGCATCATACTTGATTAGCCAGCAGTCCAGCTCTGTTCAACAACCTCTCGCACTCTTCTGTTGTAATCGCGTTTCATCTCACTAAACATTCGTGCCGCTTCAGAATTGGCAGGGGAGTTTGGGTTTGGGTCAGAGAGCAATGACTGTCGTACAGCACAACAAAATTTGATCAGAACACTAGACAATAATCAGCCAGATGAAACAAGATGGTTTACGGATCGTCAAAGACAAAGATTTTTGTAACAATTACCTGGACGGAAGTAAGAATAGCAGCAACGTCATATATAGGACTCCACTGATTTTGTAAAATGTCCAAGCAGATGCTTCCATCAGCATAAACTGTCGGCAAGAACACAAAACTTAGAATCGACTGCATATGAATATCCTCGATGTTTAAGAAGGCCTTTCTTAAGGATAAGATCTACCAACATTATAAAGTGTGGATATGAGAGAGTTTTGTAAAGCTTGTAAGTACTTACTGTTTGGGTGGAACATACGAGAAACAAACCGCACAACCGGTGGCTTATTTGGATAATCTTCCGAGAAATTTAGGGCCATTTTGAATGTACCTGAAAGATGTACCACGAATCGTCATATTAAAAGTAAATTTTTGACTCTGTGCGCGTATGCAAATAATAAAAGGAAATGAGAATACCTCCATCCCATGGAGTGTCATCTGGGCTGCAATGGAAAGCAAATATACATTACACGTCGTCATTAGAACAAATATTTATAGAACAGATTCATTTCAACTTATTTATTATTACCCGAATATGACAGCATTCCACGCCATTATATTATTGTCTTCGGGTGCTCCACTAATGCCTGCAGGAGGGTCGTTCTGTAATCGCTTGAAATCCCTCATCAGCCTCTTTCGTGCAGCAGTTGACATTGTAGTATCCTTCATAAACCATAACAAACTTAAAAATAATACAAAACTGTAGCTTCAAGATTCATCCGACGCAAACACTAGAAACCACTATAATCACATACAGAAAAAACACTCCCTGAGCTAATTATCCGACCTCTAGAGTCTAGATATTTAGAACTTTGACATTCTACGAAAACACTGAGAACTGATTTTTTGGGACCTAAAAAGGCAATAATCAGACAGAGAACCCCCTAATAACGTGACTGTATAACGTTTAGTGGTCTAGTACTACAGCAGATACTTGATCACATGAACCATTCTTTTTACAGTTTCCATTTCAAACACTTGCTGAATTATCATAACAAAACGGTATGAACGCCAAAAAATCAAAAACTATCAAGAACAGCTAAGGGAGTCTACTAATCCATGTTCTAAACCAAGTTCCAAAAACAGCTTACTGTATTTTCAGAATGCAATAAGCACATAAGCTCTTAAATCAACCTTACCTACACACCCCCTTAGCAGCTTATTTGATCAAAATAAGTTGTTTTTAGCTTATCAACCTCATAATTATTAACAAAGCTAATAAAACCCAAGATCTATGGTTAAGTTACTTCTATATCTAACATATTCAGATTTCCACATTCAGATTAATACGATAAGCTACTTTGAGTATCCAAACAGCTTATGTCTTTTTACGGGGGTGTTTGGGTTAGCTTATTCAAAACATTTTTTGTATGCTTATGAGCTCAATAAGCTCTTTTTCATAAGCTCCTCCACATTGGTTTCTCAAAAACAGCTTACTTGACAAAAAGAAGCTATTTGGGGGGTTCCAAAAACAGCTTACTGTATTTTCAGAATGCAATAAGCACATAAGCTCTTAAATCAACCTTACCTAAACACCCCCTTAGCAGCTTATTTGATCAAAATAAGTTGTTTTTAGCTTATCAACCTCATAATTATTAACAAAGCTAATAAAACCCAAGATCTATGGTTAAGTTACTTCTATATCTAACATAACACAAGTTATATATCTCTTATGTAGTTCAATAAGCTCATCCATATTGGCTTCTCAAAAACAGCTAAACTGAATAAGATCTTATGTAGTTGAATAAGCACATCCATATTGGCTTCTCAAAAACAACTTCTTTAATTGAATAAGCTCATGTTACCCTTTCATTATGACATAATAATAAACTTATATAAGCCTAAAAGACTCAAAACAAGCCCAAATCAAATAAGCCATAAGCAAGCAATATAAGCTGGAACAAACACCCCTAAGCTGAATATAAGAAATAAGCTGAAATAAAAACTTACAAACGATGGATAATTAAGAAGAAAGATATAAAATAATACGTAGTAGTAGTGGAGTATTAGATAACAAGATATTTGTTTTGTTTTTTTTAACCACTTGTCCGACACACCACTAGATATTTGTTATGTTTCATGACGTGTAAACTGTGTTTTTAGTAGTAGAATGATTAAGATTAATAATTTGTATTTTTTTTTTTAAAGCAGAGATTTATTACCAAGAGACTCTAAGAAAGAGCACAAACAAACACTATACAATTTAATATTTTTGACTTTTTAAATATCTATATTTTTTAGCACTTTTTATTTCATAGTTTTATAACATAAACAAAATTATAAAAAAAAAACAAAAAAAAAAAAATCAAAAATCCAAGGGGAGTACAAATGGACATTTAGAAATGGGTCTCTATAACCTACTCCAATCTAATTATCTTGTGAAGTATGTGTTGCATTTATTTTGACTTCTCTTAGGCTACCCACGATAGTGACCTACAACGACCTATAATTTTCTTGGCATCACAGCTTTCTTTTTCCGACGATCTACATGCGACTTTTTAGACACAGTCAGACGACTTACAGTACAAATAACATACCCTTAAATTAACACACACACAAACAAACCCAAGAACTCGATCGTATATCCGACCTATTCGACATTTTTGGCAACACTCGACCGATTCGTCCACAAGCGACCGACTCCTGACAAAAAAAGTGAGTCGACCTACATAAAGGAACGATCATTGCGTTGAGCCTTATTTACTACAATATTAATTTAGTTATGTGCTTCAAGATCTTTGTTAGACATAAAATTATGTACATGAGGTAATCATAGGCATCACTACTCGTGTTTTTAAGAGCATTTGGTGTAGTCACGGTTTGGTGACGTCATTCTGACGTAGCACGACGCCACCCCCCCTCCCTTCGCGTTATTGTGAGAGTGAGTCGACTGACTTGAATGATTAGAGGGTTTTGAATGTGCAATAAAAGAAGTAAAAGAAAAAAAATGCTAAGATTACATCACGTAACAACTTTTTTTATTTTTTTTAAGTAAAAGGAACAATCAGTCACCGGTTAAATATAGTAACAGCTTTTTTTATAGTTTGACTTAAATGACCACGCCTCATAATCTAAGCATGTGTGTGAATGTGTTTGGAGATGAGAAGGAATCTAACATATCTAGAGACAAGAGTAATAAGCGGAAAGCGAATGTGAAAAAGATGTGAATTCGGGCCCCCAACATGTTAATGTCCACTAAAGATGTCACTAGCAAGAAAGCATATGTATAAATCTTACACTTTTAGTTCCATGATTAGGTCACTCAAATGAAAATATATAGTTTAAAAAAAGTGAAAGCGTACTCTCTAACCAATTATATGTAAGAACCGATTTCCAAATGATTGAGTTTTTATTTGGAGAAATCAATTACTGCATTAAACAGTTGTATTATATTCATATACGTAGCGTTTGGTATGTTGTAATCAAAGTATGAATGGAAACGATTATTACGATGGAATGAAAAAATCTTGTTTGTTTACGTTTATAGGTAGTAATGATTCATTCCACCAAAATCATTCCTTAAGGGTCCTCTAGTTTTTTTCCATTCCATCTCGTAATGGAATTAAATTACATAAAAACCCATCATTAATTAACCACATTAAATAATTTCTATCATCAACGGGGTATTTTAGTAATTTTATTATCGATTCCATTACGCCTTATCATATAAACCAAACATGCTTAATAACGGTAATGAACCATTCAATTGCGTCGTTTATTCTATTACGTCGTTTATTCCATTCATTTAACATTTCATTCCATCCTACCAAACGAACCATATAGTGCATTAAACAGTTGTATTATACTCACTTAAGTCTTGGATTTGTTCAAATAAAAAGTAGACAATTATTTGGAGACATTCCAAAACGAAAAAAAAAATATAATTTTAGGACGGAGAAAATAGTTGTTAAAAGATGTTAATATAGTAGTGTTTGAAAGAAATGTAAACGTTAATTGAATCATTTTATAAGCGGGTAAACAGATGAGGTTTTCTTTGTTTAGGTTATTTCGGAAAAAGACGAGCTTTGACTAGGATGTATACGGCATAGTCAAGAAAACTTCGTTACTTTTTCAACCCTTTCTCTGGTTACCTCAAAATGTGAAACTAGTAGGGTTTGAACCATAAACCTTTCCTGATAAAGTCAGTTAACTATTACCAATAAGCCATTTCGTGATAGTTTCGACAAACATCGAGTTTAGCTTAGACATATATACATGCCATCACATCCTTTAACGTATACAATCATCAAGTTTCAGTTCTTAGAACCATTAGAGCATTGCCTAGTAGTATCAGATAAATTGGCCATGTGATAGTAAAAAGGGCTTTAGAGGAATTGGTCATGGGATTAATCCTAGCTAGAGGTCACGTAAACAAGTTTTCATTGCACTAGAAAAGGTCATTAAGGAAGGGTCGGTTGACATCCAAAAATGATGTACCGGTCAGGATTATCCCGCTGGTTTAAACCTTAAGATAAGTTTTAGTTGTTAGATAGTGTACTTTAAGGTATTTGATAAAATGAGCAAATATAACTTTGAATCTTGGTTTTGCCATAACGGTTGTTACAAGTGCTTTTAGACTAATAAGTGATTTTTGAACTTGTTAAATTGGTGTTTAAAACTTTGTTAGATATAGTATTCACTTTAGTCAATAGGTTAGGGGGTTTAGTGTAAATTTAGCTCTAATTATAGCCATATTAGGGTTGTTGGGTTTCTCTATGGCCCAAGCCCATCCTCCCCCTCATCTCTATAAAAGGAGGTGAGGGGGGAGGGGTTTTGTACTTCATTCTTTTCTTACTCAATAAATATTTAATATTGATGGTTATATTCTTGTGCATCTTTTTCTTTTTCTGTCATACATAATCTGCTGGGGTGTGTTCGTCTTCAAGATCGGATTTATTCCGCACTAGTAACCAGGTTGTAGGGTGATCGAATCTTACAAGTGGTATCAAGAGCTTGGTTCGCGTGTTCTCTGGTTAACTAGGATCAATCAAGAAGAGATCTTTGTTGTTCGGTTTTTTGGTAGGAGCATGAGGGTATCTTATGTTTGAGCTACCAGGTTTTTGACAACAAAAGTTCTTGGTGTTGAGGTTTTTTGACGTCAAGGAGCAACATGGTATTGACAGGTAAAGGTTCTTGAGTTCTTCGATTGTCCGGTTTCGCGACAAGGTGTAGAAGACTTAAGGGAGTTATTGCACAAGGTACTTTGTTTGATTCGTTGTTGTGAGGTTTATATCACAAGGTTATCATAATAAACAAAGAGTCAGAGAATAAGTCCAAGACTTGTCGAGGTTGCAAGGTTTTTTAGGTTACAAGAAATTGTTTTGCATAAATAAAGTACGACAAGGGTTACTTCAAAAAGTGTAGGATACTTTCTTGATTCAAGGTTTGTCGATTTGTTGGACGGTTTTATGCCCACGGTTCAATCGATATTTGAGTAAGAAATGGTTTTGTTATTTGAAGGATTTCTTGGTTTGATCAATTTCTAAGAAGGTTTATTCTTATGGTTATATCGATAAACAAAGGTTTTTAAAAATGGGTTACTTTGCTAGATCGTGTTTTGTGTAGGTAAATTCACAAAAGGTCAAACGGTTAGCAAAGGGTTAAAAGAATGGCTATTATGAATACTAGGTTAAACATCGAAAAGCTCGATGAGTATATTGTACAAAAGCATGGAGGTTCAAAACAAGTTGGGTTCAAACAACTTGGTCCTCGTGTTGAAATAGGAGTCCATGGAGTACATGATGAAAAACTTGTTTGGTTTGAGGTGGAACTACATGGAGCTCAAGGAGATCGTGAAGCTGAGGTTTTTAGGTTAGTAATGATGACACTGCATTGGCTCAAAGATGGTTGGAGGACAAGCAACCTGAAGAGAAGACAAACACGGACTACTTGGTAAAGGAGCAGGAAAAAGAATATCTGACTGTGTGGAAGATCAATATGGGTAATGTTCACGATTCTTGTAATCAGAGGTCTACACAACAATGTATGAAGAGTGGGGTCGTTAAACATTTGGATGTTGCAGGGATAGAGCAACAGAATGGGTTGGTTGATGAGACAAATGTGACACTCTTTGCTAAGGTACGTTGTTTTCTAACAGTCTGGCCTGTCTAAGGTTTTTTGGGCAGAGGATACAACCAGGTTTAGATATCTAGTGAATAGGTCACCGTCATCAGCGATTGGATTCAAGAAGCCTATAGATATGTTGAGGTTTTGTGGTTGGCTTGCTAGTATTGAGCAAGGGATGCTTGAATCGGTTAAGGTCAAGTGCATATTCCTGGGATATCACGAAAGTATATTGGGTAATAAGCTTTGGAGGTTAGATGACGTTACTTCAAAGGTAGTGCTTTATAGGAATATGGGTTTCAATGAGAGTGGAGAATACAAGAAAACTTTCATTGGTTCTAGTGTAGGTACGGGTTCAATGCAGGTATTACAAGGAGTTGAGTTTGAGGTGGAACCACATGAGGATCTTACATTTGAGGTGGAACCTCATGGGAATGTCGATCATGTAGATGGTTAACAAGAAGTACAAACTCAGGATTTGATAGACTATCAGTTAACACGTGATAGGGAGCAACACTTAGCATATGAACTATCCGGGTAAAGAAAAGACAATAATGAGGCTGCTTTTGCAGTTGCTTCAGTAGATAAGATATATGCACATGAGTCATTGACTTTCAATGATACAGTTGCTTGTGAGGTAATTTCCAAGTGGAAGGCTAGATTGAAAGAAGATATGGATGTTCGGTCAGATGTGTATGTGCTCAGCAACGGTTACAGGAAAAGCAGTGACAACAGCTACGACTATTACTGGGAGTATGCACCAGGTATGTTCATACATCTATTTCTCTATATAGATGGTATGGTTTTTTCTTGCGGATGCAAGGCTGAGATCTGGGTTACCCAGAGTTTGTTGGTTAAAGCAAAGGGAAATGTACTTGGTTTGGATATTATCAGGGATCAGAGTGGTAATACTTTGAGGGTGTCACAGTCCAGGTTTCACAATGAAAAGTTGGTACAGACTTTGTTGAAGGGGCACTATACATTGTTGTTGGAGGATAGTCTATCAGGGGATTGTGATATGGAAAATAATAGTAAGTGGTCATATATATATGCAGTTGGAAGCCAGGAGTATTAGGTGGTCTGCACGAGACCCGACATAGCATCAGCCGGTGTGGATATGTTGGATGGGTTTGATCGTGGTTTACAGACAAACGTATATGTTTTTTTGTGGATTTTGACTACGCCATGGGAAGATCGATCACTGTCATGAGTAGATCAATCACAGGGTACGGGTTTATGATACTAGGATGTGCAGGAAGCTTGAAAGCTAATTTACAGCACATGAAGGATTTGTCAACAACTGAAGCGGGATATGTGACGTTTATTGAGGCTAGGAAGAAGGAAACATGGCTAAAGGGACTCTTGAAAGAGTCAGGATATGAGCTAAGGTTAGTAGCAGGTATTGCTACTAGTGCCTTGGTAAAAGGTTGTTCCCGGTCTGAGGTTCCAGCACAGGTCAAGGTTGCTGTGTATCGGTATTGACTAATTGTGATACTAAGGTGGAAATTGTTAGATATAGTATTTACTTTAGTCAATAGGTTAGGGGTTTAGTGTAAATTTAGCTCTAATTATAGCCATATTAGGGTTGTTGGGTTTTTCTACGGCCCAAACCCATCCTCCCCCTCATCTCTATAAAAGCAGGTAAGGGGGATGGGTTTTATACTTCATTCTTTCAACCTGTTTGTTCTCCCCTTCATCTCTATAAAAGGAGGTGAGGGGGGATGGGTTTTATACTTCATTCTTCTAATCTGTTTGTTCTCTCCCTCATCTCTATAAAAGGAGTTGAGGGGGAGGGGTTTTGTACTTCATTCTTTTCTTACTTAATAAACATTTAATATTAATGGTTATATTCTTGTGCATATTTTTTCTTTTCTGTCATACATAATTTGCTGAGGTATTTTCGTCTTCAAGATCGGATTTATTCCACGGCCCCCTCCCCCCCCCCCCACTAGATAACTAGTTGTAGGGGTGAACGAATCCTACAAGTGTATCAGAGCTCAGGTTCGCGCTCTGGTTAACTAGGAATCGATCAAAATGAGCACTTTGTTTTTGGTTTTTTCTAGAAGAACAATGAGGGTTCTATTCTGTTTGGCCTACCAGGTTTCCGCACACAAAAGTTTCTTGGTAGTTGAGTTTTTATTGACGTCAGGAACAACAGGGTATCGATAGTAAAGGTACTTGAGTTCTTCGATTGTTACTGATCCGTCACAAGGTGTAGAAGACTTAGGGATTTTTCGCACAAGTACATTTGTTTGATCGGTGTTGTGAGGTTATATCATAAGTTTATCATAAAAAATAGACGGTCAGAGAATAAGTCCAGACTTGTTGAGGTGCAAGGTTTTCTTAGGTTACCAAGAAACTGTTTTGCAAAAATAAAAGTACGACAAGGTTACTTAAAAAGCAAAAGTTTAATTTCATGATTCAAGGTTTGTCGATTTGTTGGATGGATTTTAGCCCATGGATCGATCGATATATTGAGTAAGAAAGGGTTTTGTTTTTTGAAGGGTTGTCTTGTATTGATCGATCACAAAGAAGATTTTTCCATAGGTTAAATCGAAAAGCAAGGATTTTTTTACAAACAGGTTTACTTTGCAAGATCTGTTTTTGTGTAGTAAATTCACAAAATGTAAACGGTTAGCAAAGGTTAAAAGAATGGCTAGACATGAATACTAGGTTAAACCAATTCAAAAACAAGCTCGATGTGGAATATTGGTATAAAATCATGGTATTGTTCAAAACAAGTTGGGTTCAAAACACTTGGTCCTTGATGTTAAACAAGAGTCCATGGGCACATATGAAAAACATGTTTGGTTATAAGAGGTGAAACTACAAGGACATAAGGGGATCGTGAGCTGAGGTTTTTCAGGTTAGTAACGATGATACTACAGTGGCTCAAAGATGGTTGAAGGACAAGCAACCTGAAGAGAAACAACACGGACGCTTTGGTAAATGACATGAAAAAGGAATATTAGACTGGGTAGAAGATCAAGATAGATAATGTTCTTGATTTTTATAATCAGAGGTCTACACAACAATGTATGAAGAGTGGGGTCGCCAAACATTTGGGTGTTACAGGGATACAATCAGAGTAGGTTGGTTAATAAGAACAAACATGACACTCTTTGCTAAGGTACGTTTTTTCTGATTCAGTCTGGATCTGACCGAGTTCTTTGGGCAGAGGAACAACCATGTCTACTATCTAGTGAACAAGGACCCAGTCATCAAGCGATTGAAGCACCTATAGATATTTTTGGGTTTTTTTGTTGTCTTGGCTTAGAAAAGCAAGGATGCTTGAACCGGTATAAGGTCAAGTGCATAATCTAAGATATCCGTAAAGGTATAGTCTGATAATATGCTTAGAGGTTTGATGACTTACTTCAAAGGTAGTGCTTTACAAGAATATGGGTTTCAATGAAAGTGAGGAATACAAGAAAACTTTCATTGGTTCTGGTGTAGGTACGGGTTCAATGCAGGTGTTGCAAGGAGATGAGTTTGAGGTGGAACCACAAGACGGTCATACATTTTAGGTGAAACCATCAGGAATGTCGTATCATGTAGTTGGTTCACAGAAGTACAAACTCAGGAATTGATAAAAAAACCAATAAAAAAAAAAAAAAAAAAATACTATCATCAGCACGTGAATAGGGCGCAACACTCATTAAGGGAACTAATTCAGTATAGAGTAAACAGTAATGTAGGCACTTTTGTAGTTGCTGTAGTGGAGAAGATTTATGCACATGAGTCATTAACTTTCAATGATACAGTTGCTTATGAGGTAATTTCCAAATGGAAGGCTAGATTGAAAGATGATATGGAATGCACGTATCAGATGTGTATGTCTCAGCAACTTGCCGGAAAAGCATGATGGTATGGTTTTTTCTTGGGATGCAAGGCTGAGATCTGGATTACCAAGGGTTTGCTGGTTAAAGCAAAGGGAAAATACGAGGTTGATATCATTAGGGATTAGAGTGTTACTAAGTTCTAAGGTGTCCACAGTCCAAGCTTCAAAATGAAAAGTAGGTACAGACTTTGTTGAAGGGGCACTCCATACTGTCGTTAGAGGGTAGTCTATCAGGGGACTGTGATGTGGGAAAAGAATGGTAAGTGGTCATGTATATATGCAGTTGGAAGCCAGGAGTATCAGATGGTCTGCACGAGACTTGACATAGCATCTGCAGATGTGGGTATGTTGGATAAGTTTGATCGTGGATTACAGACAGACGTACAGGTTTTTGTGGATTTTGACTACGCCATGGTAGATCAATCACAAGGTACGGGTTTATGATACAAGGATGTGCAGGAAGCTGAGAGCTATGAATGCAAAAAACATGAAAGGATTTGTGAACAACTGAGTGGCGATATGACACTTACTGGGGCTTGGAAGAAGGAAATATGGCTAAAGGGACTTTTGGCAGAGTCAGGATTGGATGCTAAGTAGTAGCAGAAATGCTATTGGGTGCCTTGGTAAAAGGCGGTTCCCAGTCCGAGGTTC
The DNA here is from genome assembly GCA_026074375.1 of Tanacetum coccineum. Lineage (NCBI taxonomy): Eukaryota > Viridiplantae > Streptophyta > Magnoliopsida > Asterales > Asteraceae > Tanacetum > Tanacetum coccineum. Next base: position 36,247 of record BQNB010040719.1, read on the forward strand.
CAGCATAGGTCGAAGGTGCTGCGTATCGGTATTGACTAATAGTGATACTAAGGTGGAAATTGTTAGATATAGTATTCACTTTAGTCAATAGGTCAGGGGGTTTAGTGTAATATTAGCTCTAATTAATCCATATAAGATATTGGGTTTATTCCACTACGAGCACAGCCCATCCTCCTCCTCATCTCTATAAAAGGAGGTAAGGGGGAAGGGTTCACACATTATTCATCCCAACCTGTTTTGTTCTCCCCTTCAAGGTGAAAATTTGTTTTTACTTGAAAATGTGACTTTGGAGTTTCCTCTTATACTAAACTGTGTTTCCCCTTTCAAAAATTAATGTAGTTCAGGATCCTCAAAATCCACAACGTAACCGTGGCTTTTCTTTCATTGAGTATTACAACAATGCATGTGCAGATTATTCAAGACACAACTTCAATAACTGTAAGTTTCTTCCGCTGAAACAATATATGGTTTCGTTTTTATTTTGTTCATGAATTCAACTTAATGCAAAAAAGGGCGAATATGCAAGAAAAACAGATTATTGTAGTTTAATATTTAGCATAACTGTCGATATGTGAAAATACCTTGGTGTATCATGATTCCCAGAATCTGCAATGGGAGACACACACCTAAAAAACCAATAAATTAGAAATTGCTTTAATTACATATTGCTAGCTTCGGCAAAGCCTCATTCGGTGGCGCTGCTCCATAATCTAGACTAAGCTCACGCAAGGGAGGAATATTCTCCATCGCAAAAAGCATAAGGTAAGGAAACGCATAATGTGAGTGTTCATACAACACCAATTGTACTAAAACATTCGGGTACGCACTGTGGCTCATATAACAAGCAAGGTTTCTCACTCTAGAAACATCCATACCATAATCCAACGGAGGAATAGACGGGTACGACGGACGTACATAATCAGTGAATATTTGAGACAAGTCCCCCCATTCCGCCTATCTCTCCCCGAATCAATTCGGATAGACTAAAGCATCCCCGTTCATAGTAAATAGTTTTGCTTGGTCTCTAGTAAGCACAACTCCGGTATATTCACATATAAATGAACCAGCTTGTATCAAGTCCAATGATCTAACTCCCCAACTTGTTTCCCGCGATCTAAACACTTCAAACATATTCCTCACACCCTTTTGACTGACTCGGTTTTGACAACCGGGAGGACAACGACAGTGTGGTCCACATTCAAATATTAACGGTTTTCCTCTAACGAGAAGACCATTCGCATCATAAGAAAACTCGCCCCCATTCTTCTTTGCACATTAACAATCAAGAGTACATCTGGAAACACAACTGCACCCGCTGCCCTTCACTCCGAGGTGATATACAAATTGCGGGAAAACATTCGTAGCCAAATACTCATAGTATATTGGCTCGTGATTATTATCAATATCATTAAACAAAAACACAGGGACATTTTCCTTTTTCATTGAAATATCGAAACTAACATACCCCACAGGGCGAGCCTCTAAAGAGCTAGCTCTAAGAGTATTCGCAAACTTAAGCACCGCACTCCCCATCTCAACTTGATTTACTATCCTAAGAAGCTTAAACTTAAACACACCAAAACCCAACTTACCAACATCAAACCACGCCTCGACAATTTTATACAACCCGTCATAAACATAAAACTTCCCACTCACACTCCCTTCATACTTAAACCCCCGTATAACCCTCACCTCAATCCCGTAATGCATACTCCCCTCCATCATCAAATTCCCACCTTCCAGCTTCTTCTGATGCACCACCTGCCTCGAATGCTTATCCTGCCCACCATGCCCCGTATACACAATCACATTACCCGCGTCCTCGTCATCCTCATACCCACCCGAAACAATCACACTCGTCGCAATACTCTCCCCGTTAGAACTCTGACTCGACGTCAAATAATCAATCCCGGCCTGCGCCTGCCCATGCATTCCCACCACACACAACTCCATCCTAAAGAAAAAAAAGCCCCCCACATGCACCCCCGGTATCGCGCCAACTATCCTTTTATCCATATTCAACCACAACCCCTTATCCTTCATCATTGACGCCGCTTTCAAATCCCCTCTAGTGTACGACCCCAACGCCCCTCCTCCCACGTTTATCGCCGCCTCCCTGCGTTTATCGTCTTCCATTACCACCAACACCCTAAGTGAATCATATATCATCCTAGTCTTCCTAACTACGCCTCAAAAATACATTTCGTCATCTATCGCGAGGTTCGTTACCCTAACTAACTCAGATGACCTCTGTAAACTCTTCCTACATGATGACGTCATCATATTACCATTACCATTATTATTATCAGCTACCTGATTATCAAGAATAGGTATAACAGCCTGTGACGTGTCAGTGACGTCATCAAAAGTTTGTCGTCATTCCAATTTGGCAGGAAAAGTTGTACGGAACAATTCTTGTATCGTGTTGTATTCTGATAAAACATTGTTGTTGTCTGCCACGTCATCATGAGATACAACAGTTGCAATTGGTGTAGGGTTAGGGTTAAGGTTAGGGGTATGTGACACGTCATCAATTGGATCAGATTTAGGTTCAATTTTGGGGGTGATAATTGGATCAGGGTAGAGATTCAGATCAATCAAAGAAGAATCCATTGAAGAAGATGGTGGAGATGGACAAGTGGGTGATTTTTTAGAAATGGAATGTGTTTCGTCCTTGTGGTAAGAGTAAATTGCAGAACCAAGTTTCATCCTTGTGGTTTGAAAAATGCACGTAGCGTCCCTGTAGGAAAACCTTGGGTCTAATTTCGTCTTTAACTAAACTGAAATGACTAAAATACCCTTAGAAACAAGAAAACATAAACGTATTTTGGTCATTTCATTTTAGTCAAAGACGAAATCAAACTCAAAGTTTACATACAGGCACACATATCGCACTTTTCAAAATTCAAGACGAAATACTCAATTTGACCAAACCACAAGGACGACTTTTGCATTGTAGTTTTAAAAAGTTGAATTTTCAACTTACAATTATTTATGCATATTGTGCATGTCATAAAACATAATTACAACTTAACAATTAAAACATAATTAATGCATAATTAATACTTCTATTATAACGCCTCATTACATAAATATTTGAATATGAAAATAATTAATACGTAATTAATAAATGATTAATACACCTCATTACTTTAAAATACAATCATATATTTATATTGTACAACAATTAAAAACATACTAGGCGAATAGTTCACAAACATTTTTCTTTATGGTTTCAAAAAACACAATAGCAAATTGTTCCATCTTCAGTTAAGATGCTATCTGAAGGTTAGATTATCTTGCATAAATATCTTGTAGCATTAATTTTAATCATTTCTCTTCGACAAGAAAACTATTGTTTCGTAACTGATCCAAACACTTTAAACAACCAGATTCAAACATGTGTCAGATCTCATATACACGCACCATAAACAATAAATCGGCTAAATCTCCGAAATAATCACAAGATCCCATTTTCGGCTAATTTTTATAATTTTTTCACCGACCTCAAAAATTATTTTGAAAATGGATCTTAACGGATTTCAAAAGATTAAAAAAATAAAAGTCCAAAAAAGAACAAACCGTGTAGACGGTTTTTAGCCATAATGTGTTGTGATCGGCGTTTAAAGTTAAGCACACCTATCGAAATATGTAAACCTAAAAACCATTTTGAGACGATGATAGAGAAACCGTGAGATGGTGATGGACAGTCGAAACCAACGAGTAAATAATCAAAAATCACCAAATACAAAAGACACCTAAACCAACAATAAACCAAAACTACCTGAACCACCTAAACCACCAAGAGATGGTGGCGGATTTGGCAAATGCGACGGTGATATGATTATGGTGGCGACAGAGTTCTTGTGTATGTTTTAAGGTTTTCAGAGAGAGAAATAAGGAAAACCGAAAACTATTTTGAGGGTTTTTGAGAATTATGAGTCATGAATAATGAGTTAGATGTCAAGGGTATTTATAGCCCTTGAATCCTATTTGATAAACTAGGAAACAAGTCCTATTCTAATCACAACACATCTTTTCCTTTTTTTCCTTATCTAAACCGAACCTGGAATGCTTAAGAATGTCCTATTCGTTTCCAATTTTAAGACAAAAAACAACATTTATGTCTTATTTCGGTTAGTCCTGTAGTGTTTATTAATAAACATTTGTGAAGTACAAAAGAAACATATTCTCATGTGTCTTAACGTGTGTCCCCCCAATAAAGCTCATATATTCGACCGTATATGTGCTAATCCGACTACCATAAACCTAACATCATTATTAAATTCGATTCAAAGAAGCTATAACTGCAGCAAAGTATTGTACTACTGAAATTCATGAGTTAGATGGTACGCATAGACAAAACTTGTATGGTAATCAAGTTATAGTTTTGATTGCTATCGTTTGTGCACAATCTTAAATAGTTTCATTTTGAAGGCTCATGCGCGTACAAATAGCTTCATAATTAATCATGATGATCAAAAACCATAAACATCAAAAAAAGTACTAGTCGAACAATTGCGCTAATTGTATCATAATACTGAAATATCATTACAAAAACGACCAACACTAATGTCGTTTTGATATTGGGCTTTTCATGATCCATAACCTTTTAGTCCGGTTAAACAGAAGTCATGTGAATTGTCTTTTATGTTCTAAGCGTTTTATGCTAGTTAGCTTATGGTTTTTGGGGGGGAGTGTCAAAAATTATAACACGTCTGATCATTACCTTGTGTTTGGTACTGGAGCATGTAGTATTGTTTATATAGTTTTTGAAACGATGTTCCAAATTGTAAAGAGAGAAATGTTGAAGCTATCTTACATCCTTACTGTGTTAAAAGAAGTATAGTCTATATAACTTTGTTAAAGACTTGTTTTTTACTCAGATTGTCATGTTTCACCAAAAAGGGTTTGAAGAGCAGCATTGTGTAACCTTTAATTTCAAGTTTACATAATTGTGTGTTACTTGCACTGACTGTACGTATAGTAGTAATTATCTCACGATGAATTTTCCTTAAGTTGGATTAAGGTTGAAGGTTATTAGGCACAAGTACCGCTGAGGAGGCTATGTTAACTATCATCAGTTTGTTTGATGGTTTGGGTCATGGCCTTTTATTATAGTGCTTGTGATTGGGTATTGACAAAGACACGGGTTATCGACTATTTCAGTGTAGAGAAGAAGCCTCAAAAAGTGCAGTGGAATGATATAATGGAAATAAACTTACACATGGCCTCATCTATCAGCCAAGGTATGTATGTCATGAAAGTACATATGTGATATTCTGTGATTTTACACATTAATATGTTATTTTAATGGAATCTTCATTCGGAGACAAGTATGCCAAAGTGATTGGTTTGTGGGGTTCTAGGACCATGTGCATGAAAGTCCATTTAACCTAAACACTTTTTATACGCTGAACCATCTTTCGGATTGTGGACATCGTTATTATACACTCTCATTGGACTCATAAGTGATAAGTTTATTTACTCTTTAGTATTATCTCCTTTTCATCATACATGATATGACATGTCCCTTTGATACGTGGCAGATGCTTAAGCTGGTTAGACCATTCATCCGATTACTTCCATTCATTGGCGGAGCTATATGGAGAGCAAGAGGGGTCTTGGCCCTCCCACCATTATGTCATTTAGTGCATTTTTTATGGTTTTCATATAATAAATTTTACTTTTTACATTTTGGCCCTTTTACTTCCTACAATTTACGTCTCTGGCTCTCCTACAATTTTGTGTCAAGCTCCACTACTGCTTCCATTTCTCTTTTGTCGTCCCAACTTCCTCGAACTTCTAGAACTAATCCTAAGTATCAGTTCGTGTTCGGCTTATCGTTTTATTGTTGCAATACACATTGGGCCATTAATCAGGAGCTAATTATGACCGTCCAAGAGTTCTTACTGAGAGGGACGGGATCCAAAAATGTATGATAAATGTTCCTCTATCATCTTATGTTGGAAGACAAGATTCCAAGCCTGCCAAGAATCAAAGATCTGTAGACTACTAGAAAAGAACTTATATTATAGTTTCATTATTATTTAGACATATGCAGACTTAGGATTGTAAATATATAATATGTCTGCAATACTTGTATGGGTCACATGTTACAATTTCGGCCCATATTGACAGTAATAATTTAAAGAAAAAAACAGTTAATATAGAGGTATTACAGTTTTTCTACTGAAGGTTGTGACCTATTCTTGAAACCGAGCACAATGGATTTCTTGGTATCCTTTTACAACACCCTATAAATAATGAATCTTGTAACATTGAAATATATTACAAAGTATTAATAAAGTTAATTTGTTATATTTATCTGTTTTTTATACCATTGTAGTCTTACTCTGCATCTTTATAAGCCAAACACACATCAATATGCCTAGTCCTAATTCCCACTCATCCAAATGGCCTAAGGTTCACAAAAGTACCTATGGCCTTCCCAATATTTGGTATCAGAGCAAAGACTGGGGTCCAATGAGAAGGGAACATAAATTGGAATTCGTCCAAAGGCAATTAAAGAGGGTAAATCAAGAACAGATAGGTTCTTGTATGAAAAAGATATCAAAAAGCAAAACATGTTGAATAGACAATGATGAAAAGGTCATGTCGGTTAACATCTTCACTAAACAATCCAATAAGCAACAACAGATACAAGCATTATAGATGCTTCCAATGCAAAGAACTTGGACATATTGTAAAATACTGTCCAATGGATAAGAAGAAAATTAAGAAAAAGAAAAAATGAGAGGGAATTGAGGCCTCCAAACCATCTGTCATGATCACATACCCTGAAACCATACACTTTTCTACCAGTACTATGATCAAGGACACAGACTTGACAACATGGGATGAAATCTGGTATGTGAGTGACAAACTAGACAGACATGTTTGTTACAAACTTGATGCTTTCTGCAACATTAAAGAGAACTTTTGTGTGACCAATTTAGAAAACCAGAAAAAGTTTCTCTTTTCTTATGGCATAGGAGAAGTTCTTATAGAACAAGGAAGCAACAAACTCATCATTCCTGGTGTTCATTATACACCAGATAAACCTAAAATATCCTCTCACTGAACTTTTAGAGAAACAAGGATTTGATGTTGGCTATGATGGAAACAGATGTACTCTATTCCCAATGTTCAAAGACAAAAAAATTCACCATTTTGATGAAGACAAAATGAGAAAGATGCAGAACAAGTACTTACAAGATTACTTTGAATCAATAGCAAACAAGGATGGCATGGAACAAGACACTGTCAGAATCAAAGGGAATCTCTACTCAACCAAGGTTCAAACATTCAATGACTTTGTCATTTTCTTAAATTTAATTAAACATGATGATATAGTCAGTCAAGAATGGGACTATTTTAGGAACATGTTTAACAAACATGTCAAATGGTTCTTTAACCCTTACTTAGAAAGGTTTCTCCCTGGATCACTCCCACCAATTGTTAATGGTGTGGAAATACATCTTTTTGACTTGTACAAATTAATTGAAAACTTGGGAGGATACCTAAGTGTACACTTTAGTCAAGAGTTTGACAAGGTTGGTGAAATCATGGGACTACCCAAAGGGAATGGGGAAGAAATCAGGAGATGCTATATGAATTACTTAGAAATTCTCACTTCACACCTTAAAACTGCAAGAGCACCCTTAAAGGCACATACTTGTGCCCCTTTAGAACCTGCATGGAAAGCAGAGATAGACAGAGAAGGTCTTGGAACTCACCAATGGAAAACTGGTGAACATGGTGCAAATTTGACAAGGTCTGCTGTACCCAAAGGCAAGGAAGTATTAGAGCATCTTGGTGTTCAATTGGAAGACACCACTAAGTACCCATCAGAACCAACCCAAGTACACTACATGGAGAAGCAACAGAAATTCTACACAGTCCCATCATCATCAAAAGTTAAGGAAGAATATGCCTCAAGCACAAGCAGTGGTGATTTCACAGTCATCACCTAAAGAGTCTACACACAAAGGCTTTCATCTTGGGAGGAAGAATGTTGGATGACAAGATTCCAAGCCTGCCAAGAATCAAAGATCTGTAGACTACTAGAAAAGAACTTATAGTATAGTTTCATTATTATTTAGACATATGCAGACTTAGGATTGTAAATATATATTATGTCTGCAATACTTGTATGGGTCACATGTAACAATTTCGGCCCATATTGACAGTCAATATAGTTAAAACAGTTATTAGGTATTACAGTTACATTACAGTTTTTCTATGAAGGGTTGTGACTATTCTTGAACCAACACAATGGTTCTTGGTAACCTTTCACACCCTATAAATAGATGGAATCCTGTAACATTGAAATATATTCAAAGTATTAATAAAGTTATTGTTATATTTATCTGTTTTTTACCCTTGTGTCTTACTGCATCTTTATAAGCCAAACACACATCAATATGCCTAGTCCCAATTCCCACTCATCCAAATGGCCTAAGGTTCACAGAAGTACCTATGGCCTTCCCAATATCTTATACTGTAGTCTTTGACCAAGAAGAATATGTTATTCTTCATACAATATAGGATTTAGTTCCTCTCTCTGCTGTTTATTATATCATATATAAGGCGTTGTAGATAGGATAAGAATTTATCTTTTTAGTACCGGCATATATGTACTGTAAAAATTGATGGTTTTCACCAAATGAAGCTAGTCATATTGATGACGAGGTAACAGATGCTTGCATTTGTATTACAGTATAGAACTTTCGTTAGCAAACAGACTTTGTAAAATATACAAAATTTGTTTCAGCAAAGATGTGTCATCACAGCATTGTTTATGCAATATGATCCCATTGCAAAAGCCGGAGCATTTCTTGTTTGTTTTCGCAGGTGTTGCGTTTCTTGTCGAGTATTTGATGAATGGGAAAGGTGTTGTTGGTTTACCTATGCTTGAGCATAGTTTGTTTGGTGGTTTGACTATCGTTTGTGCTGCTGCTTGTTTTTATCTTTCCATAAGGCTCTCTGTGTTTTTTGCTATTTCTTGCTATCGGTTGGGATTGTTATGAAATGCACTCGGGTTTTACAGGTTGGGTTGTCGTTTCATAAAAAATGCGTATGCGTTTAAAGGGGAATGTTGATGTGATCCTGACGAGGATAAAATTAGAGGGGTGTGGCTTTGATGAATTTGTTGTTTGTTGGGCATTCGGTTGTGGTGTTAATATTGTGTTTTCTGATAATGGGATTACTGAACCGTAACAAGGCGAGAACAGATGAGCTTTCGATGATGGCTCGCTCAAATTGAGTCTGATCAAATGCTGATGCGCTCTTTTCCCGTATAGGTTTAACAAAGGTCGTTTACATAGAATGTCGTATGCTGGTTAGCTTATCTGTAGGTGTAAACAATTTATGCACAGGTGATCATTACCTTGTACTTTTCCCATCTAATATTGTTTAGAAACGGAGTATGATTGTACTGTTTCAATCTTTTGTGTGGATGTTTCAAATATCAAAGCTAGAAATGATAAGCTATATTACATTTTTACTATGTCAAAAGCAGGATAGTTAGTGTAATTTTGTCAATTCAGAATGTTGTGTTACACTAAGTAGGTCCATGTTCTCCTAATGTACGCATGCCTTGTATGTGGTTAGTTTCATGTGTATCCTGCAACATGTTAATAAGCTTTAGTGGGACTAGTCTAAAGATCAAGGAATTCATATTTGTTGGTGTAAATTGAAGACCTGCAGGAATACTTTGACCACGGTATTCTCTTATTTACTAACATGATGCACCAGTGCCTGTGATCACTGCATTACATAAATTGCAGTAAACAAGTGTTAAATACACTCTCATTCAAATGTGCACATATATTGAAGTTTTTTAGAAATTTGAAACTGAAATGCAGAGAAGAAGGTTGAAAATTTCAGCTACCAAACCTTTTGTACTAAGCATGCCTAACTATTATTATTAAGTTACGATAAGATCAAAAGGAGCCTTTAACTGCAGCGAAGTATTGTATATTTCGTGATTTAGATGGTACGCACAGACAAACAAGTTATAGTAAGTCAAGTTATAGTTTTGATTGCTATGCATGGTTTGTGCACAATCTTAAATAGTTTCATTAAAGGTTATGCGTCTTACAAACTAGCTGTGCGTTGATGCTTATAATTATCATGATGGATCAAAACCCTAAACCACTCAAAATAAGTACGGGTTGAAAAATTGGCTAATTTACTTACAGAAATTTTTTTTGGCTAATTACTTTTTTCTATATATACTAAAAATGGATGGAAACGGTGTCGTTTTTACGAAAACCGTCAGCCCAAAATTGGCCCACACTAAAAAAAAAATTCTATCCCGGCTCAAAATAAAGAAACAAAAGAAAAGTTAACCCTCAACTTTTAACTATTTACGACTCTTTTGTATAATAAACTTTATTTATCAAATATATAACACATATCTACCGATTCATTCAGATACAAAAGTACCCACAGAAAGATCTTCGAATTGCAAACAAAACGAGCAAAATATTGCAATGCTTCTGACATACGCACGGGTTTATAAAAAAATGTTGACGTCTAATATAAATAGAAAAAATATTTATAGAACGTACCCTCACTTTTTATATAATAAACTTTGTTTATCAAATATATACTAACACATATCTATTTACGACTTTGTTTAGCTGGTGGGGTTTACTTTGTCATAAAAATGGGGTGCTTGGTGAAACATAAGTCAAATGGGAAGCTGTTTCTAAGTATTTGTAAATTTAAAGCTTTGACTAATCCGAGTAACATCGGAATGGAATAGGAAGAATCTCCTTGCCTTACGGCTAAATCATCACAGATCCTTGAACAGGATAGCCATAGTGCTGAAAGTTCATCAAGTGACGGTTTAACCACCGCACCAAAAATGGTAATCAATTCATCATGCCTAAACGGCAAGAAAGAATTGGCTATTCCGGAGCAAACGGCTACCGGTAAAAAATCAACAAATCTGTTGACGGCTGA